>CAUYLG010020273.1:0-10535 GCA_963573385.1 Cacajao melanocephalus | reverse complement strand
TCAAAAGGAGCCTTCCTACTTTCCCCACGACTGTTAGCCAAATCCTCTCTGCTATAAGGGTGATCCTATGAAAAGTAACTTTCACCATTTATACAGCCAAACTATGCGCCAGTAGGTTTTTTTTTTTTGTTTTTTGTTTTTGCCTTTCAGAGTAATGCTATTGAGCATCTCATAAGGCCAATTACATAGCAATTGTCCCACAGAGACTATTGTTTAAAGAAATTCATATATTCTGTAGTCTTGGCTGGTGTCCCACAGAGGAGTGCAGAAAAAGTTCTTAAACCAACCACCTCTTCCACTACAAATAAAATACCAATTTGGATTTAATGTTCGAACATCCAAGAATTTTGTTCATGAAATAACTTCCAAAACTGGAAAGTAAAGTTCTTTAAAGTGCTGTCTTAAAAAATATTTACAGATAACATGGGTTATTATTAGGCGATATTAGAGAAACAAAATATTTTTAAGAAAATGAGCCTTATGGGAAAACAGCAAAGCTAAAGAGTATTTATGATACTGAAGATGCTCAGGCCTCTTGCAAGAGTTGGCCACAGCAATCCAAAACATTTAGAAATATTTTCCAAATGTTACTATTAAAAAGGGAAGGAGGGGAGGAAAAAAAACCAATAAAAACAAAAACCTGGCCCTTAACCATGAACATCCCGCTAAGCATTACAAAAGGATTAGATTAGTTCTGTATCTAAACCAACTTCTTTAAAAAGTATAACTCATGGCTGGGTGCAGTGGCTCACGTCTGTAATCCCAGCACTTTGAGAGGCTGAGGCAGGCTGATTGCTTGAATCCAGGAGTTCAAGACCAGCCTGGGCTGCATAGAGAAACCCTGTCTCTATTAAAAAAGAAATCCAAAAATTAGCTGAGCATATCTGTAGTCCCAGCTACTTGGGAGGCTGAAGTGGGAAGAACCAGTTGAACCCAGGAGGTGGAGGCTGCAGTGAGCGAAATCATGCCACTGCACCCCACCCTGGGCAACAGAGTAAGACTGTCTCAGAAAAAAAAAAAAAAAAAAGGTACAACTCAAAACAACTTTCTAAAAACTAAGAATTTAGACCGGGTGTGGTGGCTCAAGCCTGTAATCAATCCCAGCACTTTGGGAGGCCGAGGTGGGTAGATCACTTGAGGTCAGGAGTTCGAGACCAGCCTGGCCAACCTGGCAAAATTCCATCTCTACTAAAATACAAAAATTAGCCAGATGTGGTGGTGGGCGCCTGTAATTACAGCTACTCAGGAGGCTAAGGCAGGAGAATCGCTTGAGCTCTGGAGGTGGAGGATATAGTGAGCCAAGACAGCACCACTGCACTCCAGTCTGGGCGACAGAGCGAGACTCCTTCTCAAAAAAAAAAAAATAAATAAATAAAAGAAAGAAAGAAAGAAAAGAAATTAAATTAAATTAAAAAAATAGATATTCCAGTGTAATGACTGACAGCATGGGCTCTAGAGCCAATCTTCCCAGGTTCAATTCCTGGCTCTGCCATTTACTAGCTGTGTGACCTGGACAAGTTACTTAACCTTTCCGTACCCCAGCTGCCCCTTTCAAAGGACAGAACCATCTGAGTAGGTTGTTGTGAGTATTATGAGTTTCTCCATGTAAAACCTTAGCACAGTGCCTGAAATTTGATGTGTCATACAATTATTGGTGACCAGAGTGGAGGCAGAAAAATTCACAAACCAATCACAATTAGAGCACAAAAATATCTGCTGAGGCTGTACTGAACAAACCAATAGAAATTCCTATCTAGGTAGTATCTAAACACATTGGAGAATTTTATTTACATACAGTTTTTCCATCAGCCTTACTGTTCTAGAAATTCACATTTTCACTGATCTGAGCTGATCATATATCCACAGTACCAGACTAGGCAAGAGAGCAAACCATTCTTTAAGGTGTTACCTGAAACAGCTGACCTTATGGTCTAACAATGAGAGTGACTGAAGCCTGAATGAAATCATGGTTAAGTGCACATTTAGCTAAAATACCAGCCCACAACATAACAGGCAAATTTTGTTAGCCAGATTATGGTGAACTACGGAGACCCTCAGTAGTGGTCACTGATGGCTACTCACCCAGATTCAGTAGCAAAACACGGAAAGGGGGACAACACCACTGTGTGGTCCCTGGTTCTGGCACATCCAACTGTCACCACCCAGCACGCCTTGGAGCCTGCTTCTTCCTCTCTGGGCCCCTCAGTCACTGTCCCCCAAGATCATTGTGGCACGCACCCACGGAGCCTAGCTAAGGCCATCACCAGTGCCCGACTTTGTGTTACTGTCAATGATAAAAGCTGGGAAAGCTCTGTAGTAGTTTAAATAATTTTATGTAGACTTGACTGCTCTTTTAAGTATATATATTCAATTTTCATTCCACTTTCTTATCACCTCCTATTCTGACTTTCTTTTCTCTCCTCCAGAAATTGCTTATCATGAAGTAAACAAACATAAATAAGGGTTTTTGACTAGTTGCAAAACTCCAGTGGTGAACAGTACACACAGCATTTTTGATGTAATCCCTTCTTATATAAACCAGGATGTTCCTGAGAGATTTAAGCCAAAGTTGATTTTCCTCTCTCCTGTTAATGTCCTGAGTGTCCTTGGCCTACTCTGGACATACAATTTCTTAAGCGTAAATACATTTCTCAGCATTTCCTTTGGCTCTAATTCCTTACATGTGGATAGACTGGTTTTGTATATAATCACTGTTTATTTCCTTAGTACATTTTCTATCTACTGCAAGTGTGCTGCCAAATGTTTAACAAGTTTTTACTTTGAAGCACAAGTCAATAGAAAAAGATGGGAGATACACAAAAAGCGAAAGAGACATACTTGTTTTAAACAAAAGCTAAATGAGGTTTAACTCAAACTGAGTTTCTGAACTATACCAAAGCCAGTATGTAAAACTATGCTGGCAAAAACACACGAAGCACTGTAAATAGCCGGTTAACAAATCAACACAGCAAAGCAACATGTGCTTAGAAAAAGCATTCTGCAATGTGCTCTCTATTGTACTGAAGTTGCAAGATAATATATTAAAGAAGTTACATTTTCTAAATTTTGCTTGACCTTTTAATCTGAACTATTCATATTTTTTATTTAAAGAATATTTGAAACAATACTTTTAAGAACTATTTCATTCTCTCCTATATGCTGATAAGAAGTAAGAACGTTCCCACAGTGACTAAGTAAAGAATTAGCCACTACGAACAATCAACATCTTTTGGATCAGTAGTAAATCAACTTGTAAGCAGTGTCAGAATTATTACTCTTGAATTGGGAGAAGCCAAATACCTTCAAACCTTTTTGTTGCTGAAAAATTATCCTCCAACTGCCAAACTAAGAATATATATTAAGCATAGAAACAAATCTGTGTCCAGTTCTGAAGACTTCTATACTACTGCTTGTTTTATGTTTCTGAAACATTTAGCTGTGGGTGATTTATTTCACATCCATGTGGCCAGCCATTTGTTTATTCTATTGCATACCATCTGTTTTTCAGTAGAGAGGTTTCAAGTTCTTCTCATTCCCTACCTCATATCCCACAGAAAACAATTTATAATAGACATAGATTTAAATCATTTGGATTCATGTGGAGCTGGTAACACGAGCTGCCTTTCATTTATACTTGGCAAATGCTTTAATGGGATTAGCAAATTGTGTTATTATGAGGTACTTATGGAGAGACAACACCTTCTTTTTTTTTTTTAACAATGACAAATGATGTTAACAGTTTCATTTTGGGTGTTTAATAGCAGTACAGAAGATTTCACTGACATTACAGGAAATTGCCCTGATAGACAATGAAGTCCTACTATAAACCCTGTTGGTATCTTTTATTTCTGAGTGTCAACGTAGGTGTTTCAGGATGTACTGGGGTCCACAGTAGTGGGAAGTAAATATCAAGTTGCTTTACTTTTAAGAGGACATTATCATTTTAACCCACACACCTAAAAATACTGCCTGGTGCTTACATGTTGTGAGCATTCTGTAAGCCCTACGACCATGGTCTCACTTGTCTAGGTAACTTACAAGCAAAGGCCGTCCCCAGACTTCCCCGAAGAAAAGCGAATGCCACAAACTCCAGCTCATCAGCACCAATTTATTCCCACTCTAGGGAGGACTTTGATTCACTCCACAGTAGAGCCAACCATTCAGAGAGACAACTTCTTGTTGAAACTATACAGATGACATTTAAAGTGTTAATTACCATTTTTACAAGAATCCTTGCTGCTTTCGTGGAGAGGAAGTATCTGACGGCAGGACCCGGTGGCTGTCCACAGTTCATGGCTGACATTTGAAGGCTGGGAAAGGTCCATCTTGAGGTCTACTTGATTTTCACTAGTCCTTACTAAGTCAGAATTAGATTGAGTTGTGGGGCAATTGGCATCCTTATGGATAACTGATGGATTCGGTTTGTTGAAAGTGTTAAATGACATTTGTACTAAAGCTTCATTGATGAAGAATGAGTTTTCATGACATAAACTCTCAGATCGATTAAGTTCTGTTACCTGTGTAAAGAAATATAAAAAAGTACAATAATTTTTCTAACTTATACAAGTTTCATAAAGTATTTATTCCTGAGAGAATCTTAGGAATCAAGATTTCAGTAAAAGTGAGGTCAAGATTACCACTTCTTTTCTCCCTCTACCACATCCTCTTTTAATGAGCCAGTACCAAAAACTTCGGTTTGCTATGCATGGCATATCTTTAACAACAACAATAACACCAAAAACCACACAAGAAGTGGCATTTTATGACATTAAAGTGTTTCCACTTTAATCAGAGAAAGCATTTTTTACTTTTGCTAAATAAGAAAGTTGAAAATGTATCCACATATACATGAGGAGTTTGCAATAAACATAATTTAGCCAACTTAAAAGGAAAAACAGATTGCAACATAGACCTTATAAGCTTATCAACTTCTACAATATTATGCACTATCAATAAAAAACATACATGCACATAACACAGGAAAACAAACTCTGGGGACCAATGGGATTGTCAAGCATGGTTTTAAAAGATGCAAATAAACAGCTTGGTGGCTCACGCCTGTAATCCCAGCACTTTGAGAGGCCGAGGCAGGTGGATCATGAGGTCAGGAGATCGAGACCATTCTGGCCAACATGGTGAAACCCTGTCTTTACTAAAATACAAAAAATTAGCCGAGTATGGTGGCATGCATCTGTAGTACTAGCTACTTGGGAGGTTGAGGCAGGGGAATCCCTTGAACCCAGGAGGCAGAGGTTGCAGTGAGCTGAGATACCACCACTGCACTCCAACCTGGCAACAGAGTAAGACTCTGTCTCAAAAAAAAAGATAACTCTTGTTAGTGAAATGCATTTTGAATTTACTATATCAAATTTAAAAAGAGAATAAGCTCAGCATAACAGAATAGTATTATACTTGCTAAATTCAGTGCCTGTAGTATATATTAATAGTTAATTGATCTTCTAAAAGCTACATCTACATAGAATTCTTAAGACAGATCATATCAAGAGAGTCCTTCAAATACTGGGAAAAGAGCACACTCACAGTGAGTGTGCCATCAGGACAAACCCACCCTGGCCTTACTAGGACAACTCAATTCTGTGTTTGTTCCTTAGGGAAGGGTGTCTCAGATAGAGTGCAGTGATCCCATAGGACCTGGGCCCTCACACTGTCCATATTTTAAGTCAAAATGGATATACATTATCTCTGAAAGCTTCCAGCTTTGGCTACCTACAAATTGAGAAATCCTCATGAGCTCTTACACAAGAACCAAAAAGACAGATGTTTGGTTAGTGTTCCAGGAGCTCTCAGGCCCACCCCTGTCTCGGAGAGGCTGCCTGACAGCACCCCAAAGGTCCATACCTCCGGGCCACCAGGAAGAAATGCCGCGGGCAGGCTTCTCTGCCGGCCTTGCTTCCAGTGGCTCAGCAGGCTCTGCTGGGCCTGCATCCTTGCCCGCTCCCTCTCCACCAGGCGCTGGCCCTCCCTCAGCCGCTCCAGGCTGTGCTGGTACTCCTGGAGCTGGAGGTCCAGCTCGCCCCGGCTCCGCAGCAGCAGCTCCTCCTGCGACTGGCACTCCCGCTCCCGCTCCTGCAGCCAGCTCTCCCTGGCCGCCTGCGCCCGCTGCTGCTGGTCACACCTGCGGAGCCAGCGCCGCTGCTCCTGCTGGAGCTGGTGCTGGAGCTCGTGCACGTTGGCTAGCTCCTCGCGCTGCCTGTCCACGTCGCGGGACTTCTGATCCTGCCGGGGGCCACCTCGCAGGACAGAGTGGCCGGGAGACAGGCCCTCGTGCTGCTGGAGAACCAGCTTGTGGATCTCAATGTGGCTGTCCTGAATGGTCAAGGCGGCCTGTCAGAGCAGACGGAGGAAAAATCACTCAACATAGGTTTCCATTGCTATTGTTTACCCTTTTGGTTGGAACTACCTTGAAACACAAAACCCAGGCCCGAACTCATTTCTCTGAATATTTCTGGCTTTTTTCTAAGTTACATCCAAAGGCCAGATGTTTGGCATTCCAGATAGACTTGTCTACATATGTCCTAGGGGCATGACCTGTGAATTTACAGAGAAAAGAAACAAAGCCCCAAAGCAGTATCATCCTCTCCTGGGAAAACATAGTTTGGTGCTGGTTGTTGGGTGATAGTTAAGCAAGTCTCCCGAATACGAACTCAGCACATAAATTCACAAGGCTGTGCATTCCTGTTCTACACCTCAGTCTCTTGCTGAGGTCTCCCTAGTCAATCATTCATGAGAACTTAAGAATCCACATAAACCTAGTAGTATCCTTTCTTTGAGTCCCAAACCAGAAATTACTTGAGCTACATTGCATTAGGAAGACATAAAAATAAAAATCAACTATTTGGAGACTTTTGGTAAATAATGTTTTTTAACGTAATGCCCGAGAATAGCAGTTAATACCATTTTTAGGAGACACGTAAGTGGCTAAAGCTAGTCTCGTTACTGTTATATCTTTGTATTACAGCAGGAAGGTCATGCATAAAAAACTAAGCTGAAATTTATTTAATAGATCGCTAACAGGAGGCTGAAATGATTAAGGGAAAATAGATACTCTAAAGCCCAGAGGACATTACCAACCAGATTAAAAAAACATTTTGAGTGATGATATCTGCCTATGAAAAGTTTGGCAACATCACAGGAAATAATTACCAAGATTTGGAAGGATTCCACAAAACCAGAAAGATCTCTGTGAATGCCCTTGGAAGCTTTTAATTTTAAAAGTTCTCATTCAGAGTGCAAAGCAGTACAGAAGGGACAAATTGAAAATGGACACATACTGGGTATGTGTGTATGTTTTGACTCCATATGAGAAATCATTACTCTCCTAGGGATAAATTTACATTTTTCCTGCCTAAGAATTTTTTAAACTGTCCATATAACAGATGTTGGGAAGATGGGGATTTGACTGTAAGTTCTTTGTCAGCTCAGCAGTTTCCTACACTTTCGCAAGTTAAAGAACTAGGGTATTTTTTAAATTCATTCTTGTCTTGGAACACAACTCAAAAATGTATTCACTGGGGCCTTTTGAAAGAAAATTCGTATTTTTAAATTTGGAAATTAATCTTTAAAATTTTAGACACATGAATATTTGATTAATGGTTTTTGGGAGTTGTTATAATAAAACAGTGATTATCATTCAGAATATGTATTAATTACTGTAATCTTTAAATATGAAATAATTAGCACACAACAATAAACCACTCAGGACCCTGTTGATCTGGCTAAAGAAAATTGTAGACTGTACATCACCACTTAGTTCTAATAAACCCTGAGGTACCAGTATACGACAAACAAAAATCCAATATTTTGTATGTCAAAACTACCACAGATAATAACTCTCATGTAAGGGGTATAGTTATAGTCGCTACGTGCTACCATGAGGTATTCTTCATGTCTATCTAACATTTGGGATAAGGCCATTGTTTTCCCTTGCATAGAGGTGGAATCTGAAGATTGTATATCCATCTAAATATTCATTTAAAGCTAAATGAATATCTAATCTTCACACTTAAAGTTTATATTTATATTTAGGACAGTGAACAGCACTTGCTTTTCAAGTTTAGGGAATTTCCCAATTCACTCTCCTAACTTTACTTTGCTAGAATATCTGTGTCCTTTCCTTTTTGCTCTGCCTATGCCTCATTTCTAACTCTATTTTCCTACTGTAGGGATCAAATTTCATTCTACCTGATTCAAAATTGCTTATGTAAAAACTTCAGTCACATGTAAGACATTCAGCTTCAAAAAGACAACTGTGCCATGAACAGAAATCTTTCAAAGCCCATGGCCTTGGACCAGCTCAGAAGCTTTGGTTAAGAGAATTCACTGTAGACTTTGATATTTCCCATATTGGTTTAATCTAATGTGTTACAAAAATTAAGCCATTCAGGTGATCACGCTTTTCTGAACCTTGAATCTACACAGGGCTGCATTCAGGGTTGAAAAGAAGAAATGAGACATTTTGAATGTTTTCATCAGACAAAACAAGCCAGATGCTCAATGTTCTCATCCCCCAAGTTAATGGCTGGTGCTCAAACTGTATCCCTTCTCAGCTGACATTTAAAAGAAAGATTTTTTTGATTTCTAAAAACATCTACCCCAGAACCGCACACCTAATGTACAACACCGAAGGCATTCTCACTAAATCTTCAACAAGACAAGGAGCTTGCTATTACCACTATTATTTAACGCATTTTCTAAAGTCCTAGCCAACATAGTAAGCCAAGAAAATGAAATTCATATAATTATTGAATAGTCATAATATCACTATTTTCAAATTTTTATTTTCTACCTGAAATATTTCAAAAAATAAATGGAAAAACTATTAAAATGAAAAATAAAGTTCAATGAGTTGGCCAGTTACAGTATAAATATCCCAAAATCAATACCTTTATTTATATTAGCAATAACCATTGGGGACACAGAATGAAAAAAATATTTTATTCACAATAGCAGCAAAAAGACATAAGAATAAACTTAGCAAAAAAATGTATATATATACACACATCTATCATACTATATGAAGACAATTACAAAGCTCTCCAGCAAATCATAAAATAAGAGATGACTGATCAATGTTCTTACATAAGACAAGTAAGTGATTATGGTAAAGGTGTTGACTCTCTCCAATTTAATTCATAAATATAATGAAATTTTAATTTAATGGTGTTGGCACAAGCGATAAGAAACTTGACAGTGATTTAAAAACTTGTGGTACTGGGCACTGTGACTCATGCCTATGATCCCAGAACTTTGGGAGGCCAAGGCAGGTAGATCACGTTGAGCCCAGGAGTTTGAGACCAGCCTGGGCATCGTGGTGAAACCCCGTCTCTACTAAAAACAGAAAAACTCACCAGGCTTGGTGGCACATGCCTGTAGTCTCAGCTATTTGGGAGGCTGAGGTGGGAGGATGGCTTCAGCCCAGGAGACGGAGATTGCAGTGAGCTGCGATTGCGCCACTGCACTCCAGGCTGGGTAACAGAGCCAGGCCCTGTCTCAAAAAATGAAATAAAAAATAAAAGCTCTTATGGAAGAATATATAAACATGCATAGAAAAATAAATAAGACTAGAACTGTCATATATTTAAATGTAATCCAAAGCTTTAACAATTCAGATGTTGGCCCTAGAGCAAGAATAAAAGGCCATAAGAGAAATTCTTGATGGAGTCGAAGTCTAAATAACAAAACATCAAATGCAGCATGCCTTTATATTTTCTGGGAAAACTTAGGCTTCATTTTATTTTCTTTTAAATTCAACAAGATATGAAGGATGAATGAATAATAAACCAGTGGGAGGGAAAAGGTTTTGTCTCAGTAGTAATCAAAGAAGTACAAATAATCAAATACCCTAATCCATCTTCAAATAAAAGAGAAAAAGAGAGAAGGTTGGTTGATTTGATTGTTTTAGCAACGTCTATTGAAAACCTAAAAAAAAAAAAATTCTTATTTATCCTAAGGAAATAGATTCGTTCCAAGAGATTCATACACAAGGATGTCTCTACAGTGTTGTTAGTAATACAAAAGTGCAAACAATAAAGGATTGAATAAATAAACCCCATAGACATGAATTTAATATACAGTCATTAAAAAGTATGCTACAGAATAACAGTTGATGACAGAGAAAGTTACACGTTATGGAAGAGTGCACAGAAAACAATTCTAAAATCTGGAGCCTTGTATACCAATGTGCTAATTTTAATTATTTGTAGAATCAGAAGTCATTTTTTTAAATTTACTTGTATTCTCAAATTTTTCTACAAATTTTTCAACAATCCAAACATTGCATGCATATCATTTCAAAATACATTTTTTTAAAGAAAGAAAAAGAGAGAAAAGAAGAAAGAAAGAGTGAAAGAAAGAAAAAAAAAGAATGTAAGAGAGAAAGAAAGAAGAAGAGAAAGAGGGAGAGAGAACAGGGTTCTTGTTCTATTGCCCAGGCTAGAATGCAGTCTAAAAATGGGTATTAAAAACCTCTTTTATGCCAATAATTGTGCTTAACAATGGAGACAGGAAGGAATAAG
>CAUYLG010020270.1:0-83577 GCA_963573385.1 Cacajao melanocephalus | reverse complement strand
TGTGCCATGTCACTTCTGTGCTCCTTCCATCGAGAGAGGAAGGGTGACCACATGACTAAGACATGATGCAATCAGAGGCTCAAAAAGTGTTTGTGCATTGGAGCTTGGTCTCTCTCTCTTTTTTTTTTTTTTTTTTTTTTTGACACAGAGCCTTACTCTGTCACCCAGGCTGGAGTGCAGTGGCACTCTCTCAGCTCACTGCAACCTCCGCCTCCTGGGTTCAAGCAATTCTCCTGTCTCAGCCTCCCAAATCGCTGGAATTACAGGCGCGTGCCACCACGCCTGGCTAATTTTTGTATTTTTAGTAGAGATGGGTTTTCACCATGTTGGCCAGGCTGGTTTTGATCTCTTGACTTCGTGATTTGCCCACCTCAGCCTCCCAAAGTGCTGGGATTACAGGCGTGAGCCACCGTGCCTGGCGAGAATCATTCTTGTGACACATGCAGTTCGCTGGACCTGACCTCAAAGGATCCTGGGGTAGGGCCCGGCTGCCACAAGGCCACTGCATCTTCCTGGCTGGTGCCTGAGGTGTTCCTTTCACAGCAGCTTCCCTCTGCTTGTCTTACACGACAAGCTACCAAATTCAGCTGTTGTTAGAATTTTGCAGCCACAAATGAGCTTGGTTCCCCCTACTCCAAATTATAATCACAGGCTCCTTAATTCGCAGACAGCGAAGATGCATGGGGTGACGAGGACTTCACCTTTGGAGCCTATCAGCCCACCGTGGGCTCCTCTGAGGGCCGGCAGTCCCGCCGGCAGTCTGTCAGGTAAGTGGGGCCTGCAGGGGCTTGGCCTCTGAGACAGGCCGACCACTAGGAAGACAGGCCCCTGCAGCTGTCCCCCTTCCCACCCGAGAGTCTCGTGTGGGAGGCCACATTGTGCAAGGCCCTCGGCTCTGCAAGGGCTGAAGGAAGTGGGAGGTAGCCTGGTCCCGCCAGCCCAGACAGAGTGGTGGAGACGGCCCCAGTGGGAGACCCATCCCAGCCGCTGCTTTGGTGCGCCAGTGCCCCACCCAGCCTCAGAAGGAAAGGAGCAGGTGGGCTGGCCTCCGTCTAAAGCCCCTGAAGTCATAAAAGGCTGTCATGTCAGGCTGGGCACGGTGGCTCACACCTGTAATCCTGGCACTTTGGGAGGCCAAGGCAGGTGGATCACGAGGTCAGGAGATCGAGACCATCCTGGCCAACATGGTGAAACCCTGTCTCTACTAAAAGTACAAAGAAAATTAGCTGGCCGTGGTAGCACACACCCATAGTCCCAGCTATTCAGGAGGCTGAGGTAGGAGAATTGCTTGAACCTGGAAGCGGAGGTTGCAGTGATCTAAGATCACACCACTGCACTACAGCCCGGCAACAGAACAAGACTCTGTCTCAAAAAAAATTATAATAAAAAAAGGCTATGCTGTTACTCGGTCTCCCCAAGGAACATATATCCTGACAAGTAGCAAGACCACGGGCCTCTGCGGGGGCTTCTCACACCCTGCTTCCCAGGAACTCTGCTGTCAGACCTGCCGTGACAATTCTGACAGCATAATCCTTGCAGTTTACAACAAAAAAATTAAATCAATGATAGGATTTTCTAAGTTTGGAGTTTTTTTCCCAGTATCTATTTTAAACTTTGTATTTTGAAGTAATTTCAAACTTCAATAGTCAGTTGGGCGCAGTGGCTTATGCCTGTAATCCCAGCAGTTTGGGAGGCGGGTTGATCACCTGAGGTCAGGAGTTCAAGACCAGCCTGGCCAACATGGCGAAACCCTGCCTCTACTAAAAATACAAAAATTAGCTGGGCAGGGTGACGGGCGCCTGTAATCCCAGCTACTCAGGAGGCTGAGGGAGGAGGCGGAAGTTGTAGTGAGCTGAGATCATGCCACTGCACTCTAGCCTGGGCAACAGAGGGAGATTCCATCTCAAAAAAAAAAAAAAAAACAACCTTCAGAAGTTGTAAGAACAGCACCAGGTGCTCCCTTCTCATCCTTTCCCAGGCTCAGCAGTTGCTACCATTATGCCAGGGTGGCTTCCTCAGCCTCTTTCTATCTGAAGAGCTCTCTGTACCTCAGTATTTCTTTCCACACCCAGTACCTCCTTAACCCTGGGAACCTGCTGCCACTGGTCAGTGACAGATGAAGGCCATGGCCAAGCAAATGAAGTAACGGAGTGGCTGTTGGTAGAAAGCCTGGAAACCACTTGATTCGACTTATTTTTTATTTTATTTTTTTGAGACAGAGCCTCTCTCTGTCACCAGGCTGGAGTACAGTGGCACGATCTCAGCTCACTGCAACCTCTGCCTCCCGGGTTTGAGCAATTCTCCTGCCTCAGCCTCCCAAGTGGCTGGGATTATAGGTGCCCACCACCATGCCCAGCTAATTTTTGTATTTTTAGTAGAGATGGGTTTTCACCATGTTGGCCAGGCTGGTCTCAATCTACTGACCTTGTGATCCGCCTGCCTCAGCCTCCCAAAGTGCTGGGATTACAGGCATGAGCCACTGTGCCCAGCCTTTTATTATTTTTAGACAGCGTCTCACTCTGTTGCCCAGGTTGGAGTGCAGTGGCATGATCTCAGTTTACCGCAACTTCCGCCTCCCAGGTTCAAGCAATTCTCGTGCTTCAGCCTCCCAAACACCTGGGATTACAGATGCCCGCCACCATGCCTGGCTAATTTTTTTACATTTTTAGTAGAGATGGGATTTTACCGTGTTGGCCAGGCTAGTCTCAAATTCCTGGCCTTAAGCGATCTGCCCGCTTTGGCCTCCCAAAGAGCTGGAGTTACAGGCATGAGCCACCACGCCTGGCCCGCTTTTTCTTTAGACCTGCATGCCCGCGGCTGTCATCTGATCCTGTTCTCTGTGGGTAGAACTCTCTGGTTCATGTGATGGAAGTCAAGGTCTCTATACTTCTTGGTGTTCCATAGACAGCACATGGCCTGCCACCTAAGCCAGTCTAGAAGCCACTGCTCACTGGGCCTCAGCTGACTGTGCAGGGTCCCTGGGCATCGTGACGCCCAGCCACAGGCTGCTAGGGGGCCACTGGGACTGGCTGCTTCCCCTGCCTGACACTCTCCTTTCTGTCTTGAAGTAGGTTCTTAGCAGACAGTGGCCCAGACCCCAAGGGAGAACCAGGCTCCAGACAGAGCCCTCCAGCCACTTCCAGCCCCATCCAGTCCAGGAAGGGTGGAGCTGACTGGCTGGGCCTCAAGGACGATGACTTGGACCTGCTCCCTGCCTCCCCCACCAGAGAGGCCCATCGGGAAAGCTCAGCGCTTGCCACACCCTCAGTGCCTCCTCCTGAGAGCCAGCACTCTGCACCAGCTGGGCTGCCCTCCTCCAAGGCAAAGCCACCAACCGAAGGTGCAGGGTCCCCTGCCAAAGCCAGCCAGGCTTCCAAGCTGCGAGCCTCCGAGAAGGAGGAAGAAGACTGGCTGAGCCATGCCCTGTCTCGAAAGAAGTCCCAAGGTCTGGCCAGAGAGCAGCGTGCTGGGGCCTCTGAGGGCCTGAGTTTTGCAGGGACAATGGGCCATCCCCCTTCTGGCAGGTACGGACTTGGGCTGCTATGGCTTGTAGGGGGACTTGAGGGGCTCCTTTGCCCCTTCACCTGTCGGGAACAAGGCAGTGCACTGTGGGCACAGAGTCCATTTCTTGGCTTTGCTACTCTGCCTTTTGGGCACTGCAGAGAGAGCCTCTGGCTCCCTGGCTTGCCCCAGGGACAGACCCAAAAGGACTGGGGAGCTGTTGACATTCATGCCCTGATTGCCATGGGGACAGGCGCTGACTTGATTGGGCAGAACAGAGGATGCCTGAGGTGGCAGACACACCACTGTCCTGCCTCTGAGCAGTGCCCTGCCACAGCGCCCTCAGGCGGCAGCCTCAGCGTCCAAACAGCTGGTGCTTCTGCCAGCTCCACTGAAGTGAATATGGCATGTGTGAGCTGAGATGTCCCTGTGCTCTTTGAGAGTGTTAGGGAACACACAGCGGGCCCAGAGGCACCTCCTGGAGAAGCCACAGAAGGGTGAGCCGTGGGACAGGATACTGAGCGACCTCTGAGGGCAGGAAGGCACAGGGGCCAGCAGGTTGGGGGAAGTGGTGAGCAGCAATGTAGCCTGAGCCCAGGGAAGTGAACTGGGCAATTTGTGACAGCCCAGGGACATCACCCAGTCCTGGGCTTGATATCAGGAGGGAAGTTTTGACTTTCACCTGAGGCTGAGGGGAAAGCTGAGGCCAAAACAGAAGAGAGCCTGTCTCTTCACTGACCTGTGAGCCGAGAAAGAGGTAGAAATAATGGGAAAGGGAGCCAGCCAGACTTGGGAGACCGAGCAGAGCCTTTCTCTAGAGCTGAGCCCAGTTAAGTGGGCTGGAACAGGGCTCTGGACTTGAACTTGACTCCAGTGTCACTGCTTGGACAGTGTCCATTCACTGCATCACTGTGGATGCTGAGGCAGGAAGGGGGTACTCGAAGGGAAGAGATGCCCACAGATCCCAGGAGCTCAGACTTGGGAGGAGAACACCCCAAGACGGGATGGTAGGAGCAGGAGGAAGGGCAGCCATGAGCTTCATGTGTGAAGCCTGACCTGGGCCTTCTGTCACCTTCACCTTGAACGCTGCCTTTTCTCAGCCAACCTCTCACCAGCACCCCAGGACTTGAGCAAGCAGCTGCTGGAGGGAGCTCTGGAACAACCGCCGGAGAAAGACCGTGTGCCAGGCCTGGCATCTCGGGGTAGGCCCAGGCTGCGGGCTGAGCGGGAGTGAGAGCACGGTGGGCAGCACTCTGTCCTTAGGGACAGCAGACAACGGTGTGGGGACCCAATACGATTAACTGTGGTGTTCAACCCCTGCGTCAGGCATGCTGGTGGAAGAGCTTTCTGAAGTACAGGGGACTCTGTCCTCTGCCTACCACCAGCACAACTGAGACTCCTTCCTTAGTCAGCTGTCAGTTGAACCCGAAGTTTTCCTTTACTCCTGGTGCCAACCCCCCGTCCCCACATCCCACACGGAGGCTGCTCTCCTTGCTCTGTTCCCACATCCCACAGAGGCTGCTCACCCTCCCCCGTCCCAGTGTCCCACAGAGGCTGCTCACCTTGCCCCATCCCTGTGCCCTCAGGTCCCCCGTGACTCGGAAACATGCCGCCTCAGCACTCCCTACAGGCTCCCCAAAGCAGGGAGCAGCCCCTGGAGACGTCTCGGCCGTGGGTTTGTTTTTTGTTTTCTGCTTTATTTGGGAGTTTAACCTGGGCGAGGAAGAGGTGCTTTGAGCTTCCTTTGGGGTCCCTGGGACACGAGTGACACCCGCCTCTCCAGGACACTTGCAGCCCACAGCCCTGGGCCCCCTGCTCATTTCTCTGCTGCTGATGTTTCAGAGCCTGCCACGTGTTTCCCGAGCACCCAGGAGCCCGCAGAGCCTTCCGTGCCCGTCCAGGTAGGGGTGTGGGCGGACAGGTGTAGGTCAAGGTCAGGGCTCAGGGAGCAATTCTCCATGCACAGAGGCAACACCAACACTTCTACCTGATGACCTGCCAGGAAAAATATGTCAGACATGCCAAACGTGGCGTCAGCCACCTCCCCCGCCACCCCTCACCAGCACTTGCCTGAACTTTAGCCTCGCTGCTCCCAGGCAGAATTGGGTGTTAATTTCGCTACATCAACGGGAATTCGAGGAGGTAGCCAGGCCGGGGAGCTGGGAATGCTGCCGTCAGAAAGCAGGGCCACAGGGTCCTGTTCTGTCTAGAAAGCCTCCTCCACCCCTGCCATTCTCGCGCCACACCTCTGCCTCTGTTTCCATGTGTGGCAGTCACCTCTGACACCTGAGCCTGGGAGGTGTGGCCCCCAGGAGTGCGTCTCTGGGAGATGGTGGGTAGGGGACAGCTTGTGGGAACCAGATTAACGTTAACATGTGGGCTTCAGGGCTAACAGGAAACGCCAGCGTCAGCTTTTGTCATAGCGGAGACTTGGCTGGGGCTCAGCCATTTGTCTGGGAAGCTGGAGACCATGCTGGGGAGGAAGCTATTCTGCGGGGTGGAGGGAGACGCATGCTCCTGACTGGACCTGCAAGGGGAAGTACACTGGGGACTGCTCAGCTGCAGCAACTGTGACTCTCCAAGGACTTGGCCCTGTCTGTAGCCACAGATCAGAAGCAGGGATGTCCAGTGAGCAGAGGGCCAGGAGGTAGCTGATCCCAGCTGGGTCCGTCCCCTCCCTAACCAAGAACACCTCTCGTCCTCTCCTACAGCCCCTGCTCCCAGAGTCCCTGGCCCTGAGCCTGCTGCCTGGCAAAGAATACCAGAAGCAGCTCCTGGCAGCACAGGTGAAGCTTCAGAGCGGCACCGCTGAGCTCCAGGCCGAGCTGCTGCAGAGCCAGGCCCGGCTGGCAGAGCTGGAGGCCCAGGTGAGCGTCAGTGGTGCCGCTGGCGCTGGGGGCAAAGTTGCGATGGGAGGGGTCACTGAGAGACTGAGAGTGGCTGGAAGCGTCCCCAGGAGGAAGGAGGGGCTGTTGGCACAGGGCAGCGTAGAGCACAGCCACCTCCCCTCCCTAATCGCTGGCCCTCCTGGCGTCTCCCAGGTGCGGAAGCTGGAGCTGGAACGGGCGCAGCATGAGCTGCTGCTGGGGAGTCTGCAGCAGCAGCACCAGGCGGACCTGGAGCTCATTGAGAGTGCACACAGGTACCCTGGCGCCGGCCCCAGCTCTGCCTTGGCTCTCACGCTGACCCCAAAGGCCACCCCAGTGTGCTTGGAGAGGCCTTTAGGTGGCAGCCCTCTGCCTTCCTCATGCCATGGCTGGGTGTTCTATTGGCAGAAGCCGCATCAAGGTGCTAGAAATATCGTACCAGCAGCGGGAGGAGCGTCTCCGGAGAGAGAACGAGGAGCTGTCAGCTCGGTATCTGTCGCACTGCCAGGAGGCCGAGCAGGCCCGTGCTGAGCTCACCGCTCAGCACCAGCGGCGCTTGGCAGCCGCAGCACAGGAGAAGGACCAGGAAATGGAACGGCTCCGGGAGTTGCAGCGGTGAGGCCCAGGGACAGGCAGCTGGGGATGGGCTTGCAAGGACTGGCCAGAAGGGAGCCATCCCCACGAGACCCTCAGCTGTGGCTCAGCAGCCCTTGGACAGGGATTTGAGCCCTTCCCTCCCAGCCCAGTGAGTGAGGACTGAGGGCTGGGCACACTGACCCATCACACACATGGTGGGGTGCCACCTGCTCTTACAGAGGCAGGATGGGGTATCCACAGGCTGTCCACGCATGGCTTGGCAGCAGCAAGCCCCCCAGGGCCTAACTAAGCACAGGGTAATCCACTCACCGGGTCACGCAGTAGAGGCTAGAGACGAGGTCTGCCCGGGAAAGGCTTGCACCGTTGTGCCTGCCATGTTGATAGGGTTGCCTTTCTAGAAGAGAAGGAAACTAAGAAGTTACCTAAGGGAGTCAGAGGTCTCGCTCTGTTGCCCAGACTGGAGCGCAGTAGCACTATCTCAGCTCACTGCAAACTACGCCTCCTGGGTTCAAGAGATTTTCCTGCCTCAGCCTCCAAAGTAGCTGGGATTACAGGCGCCCACCACCACGTCTGGCTAATTTTTGCATTTTTAGTGGAGATGGGGTTTCACCATGTTGGCCAGGCTGGTCTTGAACTCCTGAGCTCATGATCTGCCCACCTCGGCCTCCCAAGGTACTGGGTTTACAGGTGTGAGCCACCACCGTGCCTGGCTCAGAGCTCAGGGCCAGGCACGGTGGCTCACACCTGTAATATCAGCACTTTGGGAGGCGAAGGTGGGAGGATCACTTGAGGCCAGGAGTTTGGAACCAGCCTGGGCAACACAATGAGACCTTGTCTCTAAAAACAGTTTTTAAATTAGCTGGGCATGATTGTGACTTGGGAGGTTGAGGTGGAGGATACCTTGGGCCCAAAAGGTCAGGCTGCAGTGAGCTGTGATCATGCCACTGCACTGGACCACAGAACAAAACTCTGTCTCTAAAAAAATTTTAAAAACAAAAAAAATACTTTGGGAGGCCAAGGCGGGAGGATTGCTTGAGGCTAGGAGTTCAAGACCAGCCTGGGTAACATAGCAAGATCTCATGTCTACAAAAATAAAAAAAGAAAAGCAAGAAAGACGGCTCAGGTTGGCCACTCAAAAGAAGTGCACACATGGCTTTTCCTTGCTCTGTGTAAAGTGCTCTTTGCTGAATAACAGGAGGAATCTCCATCTTAGTGCATGTAGCATTGAGGCACCATGACAGATAAGACAGAGGAGCTGGGGAAACTGAAGCAGTGCCCAGAGGAGGAGAGGCCTGGGAGCAAGGGCTGCTTCGAAGCACGCCCTTCCACAAGGAGCTGCCGTGTCTGGGTGGTCCTGCTCAGAGTAGCTATGGGCCTTCCCCTCCCACCTCCCCTCAGGGCGTCCATCCTGGAGATGCGCAGAGACCATGAGGAGCAGCTGCAGCGGCTGAAGCTGCTGAAAGACCGAGAGGTCGATGCGGCCACCAGCGCCACCTCCCACACACGGTATGTGTGCTGCCCCAACTGTGCCTGCCTGAGGGTGGGGGCTAGGGGGTCCTCCAGACTTTCAGGAGGCGGTGACCCAGCCTTCTTCCAGGTCCCTGAATAGCATCATCCACCAGATGGAGAAGTTCTCCAGCAGCCTGCAGGAGCTGTCCTCCCGCGTGGAGGCCTCGCACCTCACCACCTCCCAGGAGCGGGAGCTGGGGATCCGGCAGCGGGACGAGCAGCTGCGGGGTACGCCCTCCCTCCCAGACCCCCAGACCCCTGATGGGAAGGGAGCAGTTGCCAGCACCCTGTGGGTTGCCCCCAGCACTGCAGGAGCGGCTGGGCCAGCAGCAGCGGGACATGGAGGAGGAGCGGAGCCGGCAGCAGGAGGTTATCGGGAAGATGGAGGCGCGGCTGAATGAGCAGAGCCGCCTGCTGGAGCAGGTGAGGCCCCTCCTCCTGGCCCTCCTGCCATGGGGCCTCTCCTCCAGGGCACCCGCAGGTGAGGCAACATTCTCCTGACCTCACCTCCTCAGGAGGTCAGCGCCGAGGCTTGACTCTCCCGTGGGCATCCCACCCGCTACTTCCTGCCTCTACGTCTCCCTGCCCCGGCCAGGCCCTCAGCATTGGCCACCTGAGCATGCAGGGGCTGCCTGGCCAGGCCCCCACCATGCCCTGCCTGCTCCTCACCACCACAAGCCCCTCAGCCACCCCAGCCGCCCTCCACAGTCTAACCCCGCAACCATCAGCTACATGTCCCACCTCCTGACGCTCGGAGCTGTCCCCTTACCTGAGCCCTGTGACATTGGGACAGATGCTCTTGCCTGTTAAATGTCATCCTAGCCTCTTCAGGTTAGTTCAAAACAGACATTTGAACACCCTAAATACCTTTCATATATAAGCACACGCTTTAATTAAATAATAATGACCTCAGCCAGGCACAGTGGCCTGTGCCTGTAATCCCAGCTACCTGGGGAGCTGAGGCAGGAGGATCACTTAAGTCCAAGAATTTGAGACCAGCCTAAGCAACATAGTGAGACTCCATCTCTAAAAAAAATCTTATGCCAGGCATATTGGCTCATACCTGTAATTCCAGCACTTTGGGAGGCCAGGGCTGACAGATCACTTGAGGTCAGGAGTTCAAGGCCAGCCTGGCTGACATGGTGAAGCCCTGTCTCTAATAAAAATATAGAAACTAACCAGGCATGGTGGCATATGCCTATAATCCCAGCTACTAGGGAAGCTGAACCCAGGAGGCAGAGGTTGCAGTGAGTGGAAATAGCACCACTGCACTCCAGCCTGGGTGACAGAGCGAGACTCTGTCTCAAAAATAATTAATTAATTAATTAATTAAATTTTTGTTTTAATTAGCTGTATGTGGTTGTGCTCACCTGCAATCCCTGCCTTTGCTCACATCCCTGTCCTTACCTGTGGAAATCCTTCCAGGCTGAATTCAATGGTAATGAATCTTTCGATGCTACCACCTCCGTGAAGCCTTCCTGGCCCTCCCACCTATCTTCTTGTCCCCAGCTAGTAGCTGTCATCCTTTAAGGTTTTATGAAGCACTTTGTTTTAGAGACAGAGTCTTGCTCTGTTTCCAGGCTGGAGTGCAGTGGCGTGGTCATAGCTCACTGCAGCCTGACCTCCTCGGCTCAAGCCATCCCTCTGCCTCAGCTTCCAGCTGGACTGCAGGCGCACACCACCACACCCAGCTAATGGTGTATTTTGTGTTGAGATGGGGGTCTCACCATGTTACCCAGGCTGGTCTTGAACTCCTGAGCTCAAGCAATCCACCCACTTAGGCCTTCCAACATTTTGAGAGTACAGGTGGGAGCCACCATGCCTGGCCAAAAAAATTTTTTTAGAGATGGGCTCTCACTGTCACTCTGGCTGGAGTGCAGTGGCAAGATCTTGGCTCACTGCAGCTTGAACCTCCCGGGTTCAAGCAATCTTCCCTCAGCCTCCAAATAGCTGGGATCACAGGTGCGTGCCACTAGACCTGGCTAATTTTTTGTATTTTTTGTAGAAATGGGGGTTTGCCGCCAGGCGTGGTGGCTCACGCCTGTAATCCTAGCACTTTGGGAGGCTGAGGTAGGTGGATCACCTGAGGTCAGGAGTTCAAGACCAGCCTGGCCATCATGGTGGAACCCCATCTTAAAAAAAAAAAAAAGAAATGGGGGTTTGCCATGTTGCCCAGGCTGATCTCAAACTCCTGAGCTCTGACAATCCGCCCACCCCACCTTAGCCTCCCAAAATGCAGGGATTATAGGCATGAGCCACCATGCCCAGCCAAAAAAATATTTTTTTTTGAGACCGAGTCTCGCTCTGTCACCCAGGCTGCAGTGCAGTGGTATGATCTCAGCTCACTGCAACCTTTGCCTCCTGGGTTCAAGGGATTTTCCTGCCTTAGCCTCCTGAGCTGCTAGGATTACAGGTACCCACCACCACATGGAGCTAGTGTCTGTATTTTTAGTAGAGATGGGTTTCACCATGTTTGCCAGGCTGGTCTCGAACTTCTGACCTCAGGTGATCCACCCATCTCGGCCTCCCAAAGTGCTGGGATTATAGGCCTGAGCCACTGCACCTGACCAAAAAAAAAAGTTTTTAAAGAAGAAAATGAAAATATCCCACTAGTCAGAGATGTCCAGTAGTGACCTGATATCTACCCTGTGGCCGTATCAACGTAGATAGAGATGCTTTTATGTTGTGAGCCATTTTGATCTGCCTCTTCATTTGGTAACTGTGTTAAGCACCTGCCTGGGGTCAGGTACAGAGAAGCTCTCGCCTCATGCTGTGTGTGGCTGGGCCCGCAGCACGGCATTAGGCCGCCCTGTGCTTAGCCTGCTTGGCTGACAGGTGAAGACAGGCAGAGTGCGGACGGAGCTGGTGATTCAGCGGCAGGGATGTTGCCCCTGGGCCTCCCAAGCTGCTAGCCTTGGTGCAGCTGGAGACCTGAGGGTTGGGCTGGCGCCTGCTGGGTCCTCCTCGAGCAGAATCGTGTGGGCTGGGCCCTGGCAGTGCCTCCCAGGCACCCCTCATTTTGTGCCTCTTTGGGAGGGATGAGTCAGTGGCATAGTGTGGGAGACACTGGTGGGTTTGTGGCCAGGCCTGATCCTCAGGGCAGGAACCATACTCTGAGTCTTACCCGGGCCCTACAGGAACGCTGGCGGGTGACTGCCGAGCAGTCCAAGGCGGAGTCCACGCAGCGCGCCCTAGAGGAGCAAAGGAAGGTCACAGCCCAGCAGATGGCCATGGAGAGGGCGGAGCTCGAGCGGGCCAAGGTGAGTCACCCCTCTGCCCTCAGCCCCTAACCCTGCCGTTATGCCCAGGGACACTCACCCCATGCCCTCGCCCCCACATCCCAGAGCGCCTTGCTGGAGGAGCAGAAGTCTGTCCTGCTCAAGTGCGGGGAGGAGCGGCGGCGCCTGGCGGCTGAGTGGGCGGAGTTCTCTGCGCAGCAAAAGCTGAGTAAGGAGCGGGCCGAGCGTGAGGCTGAGCGGGCGCTGCAGGTGGACACCCAGCGGGAGGGCACCCTCATCAGCCTGGCCAAGGTAGGACCCGAGCCTCCGGCACAGCGGAGGGCCGGGGTAGCCTCTGCCCCTCCCTCTGGACACACCCAAGTCCAGTCTTAGGAAAGGAGAGCGTAGCACTAATTTCACAAGAACATAGGGATTAAAACAATAAGCACATTCTCATGCTCACAGCTTCCTTGTATTGTCCCAAATGCCTTATACACATTTTCTCATTTGATCCTCATAGTCCCATGACTTTGATCATTTAGAAATGAGGAACCCGAACTTCAGAGTTGAGCCTGCCACAGTCACGTGGCTGGTGAGGGCAGCGCCCTGGCTTGGCCCCGGGCTTCTCTGGCCCTCCCTGGAATCCCCTTGCTCCACCACCCTCTCCTAGGGGAAGAGTGGGCAGAGGGGACCCTAGAGTCCTGCACAGAGCGCAGTGCAACTCCTGGAGGAGAATGCAGCAGGGCCTCTGCCGTCCCCAGGAGCAGGCTGAGCTGAAGATCAGGGCCAGTGAGCTCCGGGCCGAGGAGAAGCAGCTGGCAGCCGAGAGAGCAGCCCTGGAGCAGGAGCGGCAGGAGCTGCGGCTGGAGAAGGAGAGGCTCAACGCCACCGCCCTGCGTGTGAAGCTCCGCGCCGAGGAGGTGGAAAGCATGAGCAAGGTGCTGCTCGGGCACGTGGGCATGGGCGTGGCCGAGCCCAGGCAGCCCTGACCCAGGTGGCCTCCCTGCAGGTGGCCTCCGAGAAGTACGAGGAGGGGGAGCGGGCATTGCGTGAGGCCCGGCAGGTGCAGGCAGAGCAGCAGGCCCGGCTGCAGGCGGTGCAGCAACAGCAAGAGCGGCTACGGAAGCAGGAGCAGCACATGCACCAGGCAAGGCTCCCCGGGTGAATGGCGCCCCGGCCCCCAGTACCCCCAGCCTCCCACCTCACAGCTGAGGCCTTCTTTCCGGGGCAACGGGGACAGGAGCATCTGAGTCTGGCCCAGCAGAGGCTGCAGCTGGACCGTGCACGACACGACCTGCCCTCCAGCCTCGTGGGGCTGCTCCCCAGGGCCCAGGGCCCCACAGCCTCCAGCCAGAGTGGTGAGTAGCTCCAGAAGGAAGGGCCGGGGGCTCAGGGTGGGCAGGCCCCCGTCTAGCCGCTCCAGTTAAGGAAGCCAGCTGGGTTTTACAGTTGTCTTATTATGTCTTTCTTACACAAATAATGTGTGTTAATTTTAGGTAAATAGAGAGAGGGACACTATTAAAAATGTCACCTTTTTGTGACTCTGGACTCAGGAAAAAAAGGAAATTTAAAAAGTCATTGTCAGGCTGGGTGCGGTGGCTCGCTCCTGTAATCCCAGCACTTTTGGTGGCTGAAGCGGGCAGATCACCTGAGGTCAGGAGTTCGAGACCAGCCTGGCCAACATGGTGAAACCCCGTCTCTACTAAAAAGACAAAATTAGCCGGGCACCTGTAATCCCAGCTACTCAGGAGGTTGAGGCAGGAAAATTGCTTGAACCCAGGAAGTGGAAGTTGCAGTGAACCAAGATCCCACTGCTGCACTCTAGCCTGGGCGACAGAGCAAGACTTCATTTAAAAAAAAAAATTCACCAGGCTCGGTGGCTCATGCCTATACTCCCAACACTTTGGGAGGCTGAAGTGAGCCGATCACGAGGTCAGGAGATCAAGACCATCCTGGCTAACATGGTGAAACTCCGTCTCCACTAAAAATACAAAAAAATTAGCTGGGCATGTTGTCACATGCCTGTAGTCCCAGCTACTCGGGAGGCTGAGGCAGGAGAATCGCTTGAACCTGGGAGGCGGAGGTTGCAGTGAGCTGAGATGGTGCCATTGCACTCCAGCCTGGGCTACAGAGCAAGACTCAATCTCAAAAAAAAAAAAAAGTCACCCTCAACACCACTCCGAGTCTAGACAGAACCACTTTTTAACATTTCGGTACATAATGTTGCACTCTGGTACATATATATTTTTTTTTTTTTGAGATGGAGTTTCACTCTTGTCACCCAAGCTGGAGCCCAGTGGCGTGATCTCAGCTCACTGCAACCTCCACCTCCCAGGTTCAAGTGATTCTTCTGCCTCAGCTTTCCAAGTAGCTGGGATTACAGGCATGCGCCATCGCGCCTGGGTAATTTTGTATTTTTAGTAGAGACGGGGTTTCGCCATGTTGTCCGGGCTGGTCTCGAACTCTGGACGTCAGGTGATCCACCCACCTCGGCCTCCCAAAGTGCTGGGATTATAGGCATGAGCCAACACGCCTGGCCTGGTACATATGTTTTTAAAAACAAAATTAGGATTGTATGTGTTCTTTGATGACTTGACTTTCTTCACTCAGTCATGTATACGTGGAACAGGTTTTCAGATCAGTCTTTAAACATGCAGTCAGTTCCCAGCCAGCAGTGTTCCACTGTGAGGCCGCTCTGTGCCGAGTGCCTTGTTGTCTTAAAGAGAAAGAGTACCCAGTGGACGTCTTCCTACATACATCTTTGCACCTTTGCCTGATGATTTCACTTGAATGAATTCCTAGAAATGGTCTCGCCAGGTAGGAGCAGGTATGCATTTGTCAGAGGCTTCTGAGAGTTAGCGCCGCTGCACCCTGAGTGGATGGCCAGGGTCCACCCACTGACAGGGGCGCACAGCCCTGCAGGAACAAGCTGTGACCGGCGGCTTTTCCAGCAACACTTTGCTCCCTGACTTCCTCCTTGGCCTTTTCAGCCCTCGTGCCACCTGCTGCCACCACCCCTTGGTGCAGCCAGCCACCGAATGGCCCAGACCCCAGCCCCTTGCACCTCCATGCCAGGCTGGTACTGCTGAGGCACACGGCAGAGCAGGTGAGTCTCTCCTGACCTTGGGGATCCTCATGTTCACGAGTCCTTCCAGCTCAGGGCAGAGGTGGGAGGAGCACACAGTAGCCCTGGGGAGGGTGACCCCAGCTCCTGGGGAGTAAAACTGCAGTTTGTTCAGTGAGCCAGTTCTCATTTTCGTGTGCCAAGCTCAGGGCTGAAGGCTTTGTTTATATTTTCTTATTTATTTATATTTAGAAATGGAGTCTCAGTATGTTGCCCAGGTTGGTCTCAAACTCCTGGGCTCAAGTGATCCTACCCCCTTGGCCTGAGGAGTAGCTAGGATTACAGCCGTGAGCCATTGTGCTTGGCCCGCTTTATGTATATTTTAAGCTTTTATGCTCACACAGCCCTACAAGGAAGGGCTACAAGGAATGTTTACAGACAAGGGACCTGAGGCTTAGAGACACAAAGTCCTGTGCTCATAAGTTCCACAGCAAAGAAATAGCCTTGCCAGGATTGACAGTGTGGTCTGTATTGCTCCACACCTGGGCTCTTTCATGGCCCCTGCTGACTCTCAGAGCCAGGCAGAGTCAGGGAGGATGTGGGGAGGGGCCTCAGTGAGGGCAGGTGCAGCTAGTGTCCAGGGCCCCACCCTCTTTCAGTTCAGGGAAGGTGACTGGCCATCCAAATCTGCCTTGCAGGACCACGACTTCTTGGAGAATGAACAGTTCTTCCTGGAGACCCTGAAGAAAGGGTCCTACAATTTGACATCTCATTCAGCCTGAGTGGGACCCCAGCCAATTCCCCAACAGAGGGCTCTGGCCCCAGAACTCTCTCCTGTTCCTCCTGCTGCCTCCATGGAGGCAGTGCCTGGGGAGGATTCTGAGATGCCCGAGGCCTGACGACAGCTCTTCTGTGGACAAGGTGCAAGTGAATCCTTTCCAAGTGTGCCGGCCTGGGCGGCCCCTGCCTCTGGGGCTCTGTGGTGTAGGCTGTCTTGCCACAGCTTTGGCTGCCCTCTCCAAAGCCATCTAGCTTGGATCTGAGGGTCTGAGTTGGCAGTGAGGATCCCCAGCTCTCAGTGGGCTCTGTGGGCTCCCCCCTACTCCACAGGTAGAGTGTTGTGGGCTCGTTTTGCCTGGGCCTCTTCTGAGGCAGGAGGTTTCTTGAGGGGCGCCACAAACAGCCTTCCCTCCTCCCTGCTGGAGCAGCTCCCTCCTTGATGAGCTGGAGAAGGGGCCTCTGGCCTCCTGGCAGTACAGGGAGGGCACCGGCCAGATTCTCCCTTGAGGTGTGAGGTGTTCTTGGAACTCAGCCAGGCCCACCTCCTCCTGGGCTTGCCCAGAGCCCCCACCCTATTCCCAGCATTGCCCAAAGGACCAACCAGCCTGGGTGGACAGTGGCCTCCGCAGCTTCCTCCCCATCTGGGTGCTCTACCAGCGGCGGTGGAGGGACCTGTGGCAATGGTGGGGTGTGGGGAGGGACGAGGAGGGAAGGCTCCTCTGTGCTGCTCACCTACCCAAAGCCACAGCCCATCCAAATCGTGCAGTGGAGCTGACAAGGAATTGATCACAACTAATAGAGATTGTTCATTCCTCCTCTACTCCCTCTGCTTTGCTTGACTAAGCTTAAAAAAACTGCTTTCGCCATGGCTCATCAGAGTTTATACTTATTTCTCAGAAAATGTTTGCTGCGGGCCGGGCGTGGTGACTCACACCTGTAGTCCCAGCACTCTGGGAGACTGAGGCAGGCGGATCTTGAGGTTAGGAGATCGAGACCATCCTGGCCAACATGTGAAACCCCATCTCTACTAAAAATACAAAAAGTATCTGGGCATGGTGGTGCATGCCTATAGTCCCAGCTACTCGGGAGGCTGAGGCAGGAGAATCACTTAAGCCTGGGAGGCAGAGGTTGCAGTGAGCTGAGATCTTGCCACTGTACTCCTGCCTGGTGACAGAGAAACACTCTGTCTCAAAAAAAAAAAAAAATGTTTGTTGTGTTTCCTGTTATTTGCTGGACAACAAGTCTCAAAGAGCAGGCAGATGTTCCTATTAAAAAACCAGCCTGTCTGGGCTCGGTGGTTCACGCCTGTAATCCCAGCACTTTGGGAGGCTGAGGTGGGCGGATCACCTGAGGTTGGGAGTTCAAGACCAGCCTGACCAACATGGTGAAACTCCGTCTCTATTAAAAAAAAAAAAAAATTAGCCAGGTGTGGTGACGCATGCCTAAAATCTCAGCTACTCGGGAGGCTGAGGCAGGAGAACCACTTGAACCCAGGAGGTGGAGGTTGCAGCGAGCTGAGATTGTGCCATCGCACTCCAGCCTGGGCAACAAGAGCAAAACTCCATCTAAAAAAAAAAAAAACCAGCCTAGTCAGGCACAGTGGTTCACACGTATAATTCCAGCACTTTGGGAGGCGGAGGCAGGTGGATCACCTGAGGTCAGGAGTTCAATACCAGCCTGACCAACATGGAGAAACCCTGTCTCTACTAAAAATACAAAATCAGCCAGGTGTGGTGGCGCAGGCCTGTAGTCCCAGCTACTCGGGAGGCTAAGGCAGGAGAATCGCTTGAACCCGGGAAGTAGAAGTTGCAGTGAGCCGAGAATGCGCCACTGCACTCCAGGCAACAAGAGCGAAACTCCACCTCAAAAAAATAAAAAAAATTACCTGCCCAGTGACAGTGAATAGCTAAGCCTGGATTTGAGTTCTGCTCTGGCCGATCCCCAAGCCCCAGGTTGTGAGCCACCTGACTCTCCGAACCTCCCAGAGGAGCAGGCTACACACGGTTCTGGAGTGAGAGGAAGATGTTTTCAGGTGCTTCTGGAGCTGATACTGACACTGAGGAGGGAAGCGTCATGTGCCCCGTTGGAAGTCTTGGTTAAGCCTCAAATTTGATTCTCCAGCAAAAGACTCAACCAGTTCTGAGGCAGACCTGTGCAAAGAGCATTGTTGCGGGGAGGTCCTAAGGATGGGCACGTCGGCCCAGGGGCAGTTGGCATCTAGGCAGCCACCTGCAGGACCTGCAGGTGATCAAGCACACGTTGGTGAGGCCGGTGCTGGGAGACCCACAGGGGAGAGCATGGCCTTCAAGACAGTAGGGAGAAGAGGTTAGAATGAGGGAATGGGTTGAGAGAGCTTTGTGTATCTTGTTAAAGACTCTTCAGGCCAAATTTTCAGGTCTTCACTAGAAGGTTTTAAACAAGGTTAAACCTTATTTGTATTTTAGAAAACCCATTGGCTGGTGCGGTGGCTCATGCCTGTAATCCTAACACTGGAAGGCCAAGGTGGGTGGATCACTTGAGGTAAGGAATTCAAAACCAGCCTGGCCAACATGGTGAAACCCCATCTCTACTAAAAATACAAAAAAAAATTAGCCAGGCATGGTGTTGCGTGCCTGTAATCCCAGCTACTCGGGAGGCTGAGGCAGGAGAATGGCTTGAACCTGAAAGGCACAGGTTACAGTGAGCCGAGATTGCGCCACTGCACTCTTGCCTGGGCGACAGATGAAGACTCCGTCTCAAAACAACAAAAAACCCATGTGTCTGCAGGGTGGGGACCAGACTGGAGGGGACAAGGGTAGGGACAGAAGGCGTGTGAGAAGGCAGCTGGCAATGGTGCATGGGGAGGGACTTTGGGCAGGTCTGTGCCAGGCATGGCAGGGAGGGCTCACAGAAAAGCGCCCTCGGACCTAGTGGGACCATGGAGGGTTGGAAAGGAAGACGTGTCGGGGGGACCCCCGGGCTCCTGGCTTGGGTGAGTGGGTGGTGGCACAGATGAGTATACAGTCCTGGGGGGACAGCCAAGCAGAGGCATTCCACAGACGCTCAGTTACAATGGCACTTTCCCCAGTGTAAGCGCTCAGCATTCCTGTCACCGCCATCAGGGTGTGGCAGGCATCCCAATTATCCCCTTCAGCCTTCTCCCAGGCCACAGACCCTGTAGAGGGCCGAGTCCAGAAGTGAGTGTTGTGTAGCTGCTGCTCTTTTTCCTTCAAAATTGTAAAGATCAGAGCCCAAGTGCTTCATTCAGTTCCTTTTAGAGAGAGAAATATTGGTGGAATCTAATGAAAAAAATGCTGGTGCCAGACGCAGTGGTACACACCCGTAGCTGCTATCAGGAGGCCGAGGCGGGAGGATGGCTTGAGCCAGGAGTTCAAGACCAGCCTGGGCAACATAGTGAGACCCCATATCATTTTTTAAAAAAAAAGGTAGAGCCACTGCTTCTAGTTTGAAGACATTCATCATTATTTGCTTCAAGTTGGTACATATGGGAATCCATGTGAGGCCTCTCAGTTAATGTCCAAGCAGGCGCGACTCGGGATTCTAAGACAGCGAGAGGGCAAGATGGGGCAATGCACCACCGCCTGCCGAGGCCCCGTACGTCTTCATCTGGAGAGGGCTGGGCGTTGTGGGGAAGGGTGGGTGGATTTAGAGGCCGAAGAAAAGGATTCAGAAACAAAACAACAAGGTGGCCGGGTGCAGTGGCTCACACCTGTAAATAAATAAATAATACCTATTATTTATTTATTTATATTATTTTGAGACGGAGTTTCACTCTTGTCGCCCAGGCTGGAGTGCAGTGGTGCCGTCTCGGCTCACTGCAGCCTCCTCCTCCCGGGTTCAAGTGATTCTCCTGCCTCAGCCTCCCAGGTAGCTGGCATTACAGACGGCCGCCACCACGCCCGACTATTTTTTGTATTTTTAGTAGAGATTGGGTTTCACCGTGTTGGCCAGGTTGGTCTCTAACTTCTGACCTCAAGTGACCCATTCGCCTAGGCCTCCCAAAGTGCTGGTGTTAGCCACTGCTCCCGGCCCGCAATCTGGGTTTTAAAACCAAGCAGGCCTACTCCGGAATCCGGGCTCACATCCCCTCTCCCATCCACGCCGGCGTCCCTGGGGAACTCTGGACGCCGCGTTCCGGGGCTGGGCTGGGTGAGGACCCTGCTGGTCGACCCTGGTCTGTGCCGCCCCCTGGTGGCCGGCCGTGGGCAGGAAACCGGCTACTCTCAGCTCCGCCCCGCGGTCCACCGGGCACTTCCGGAACTGGGCGCCTGCAGGCCGCGGCCACCTCCACCTCCGGCCCAGACGAGGGTGCAGGTGCCTCCGGGGCAGGCGTCTGAGGCCTGCTCAGCAGCGCGGTGCTCAGGGTTGGGCCTGGGGACGGGGCCTTCCGGGGTTCGCTCAGGCTCCACGCTGGCCACCTGTGCCCGGGTCCTACTGGCGGCCGCGGTGACGCAGGCCGGAGGGAAAATGGCGGCGCCCTGGTGGCGAGTCTCGCTGTGCGGGTGTCGGAGATGGCGGACCTTCGGCACCTCAGGTGAGGGGTGTGGGGGTGGGCAGCTTTTTGGGGGGGCCCTGTTGCCCGACCTCTGGGGCTCCGGCCTGACGTCCTCTCTCTGCTCACAGCCGCCCTGTGCCGCCGGACACCCCCGCTGGGGCCGATGCCCAACGAGGACATCGACGTGAGCAACCTGGACCGGCTGGAGAAGTACCGGAGCTTCGATCGCTACCGGCGCCAGGCAGAGCAGGAGGCGCAGGCCCCGCACTGGTGGCGGACCTACCGGGAGCATTTCGGGGAGAAGACAGGTGCGGGGCGACTGGAGCAGGGGCTGCGGCCACTGGCGCGGGAATTTGGGAGACCCTTGGGCTCTTTCCCCGGGCGCTGAGCGAGCCTTGCCAGCGCCCCGGTGGATGCTGGGGGAATGGAAGGGCCCGCCTGTAGCCCTGTGTGCACTGTCGGCAGCTTAATCACGCCAGTATTTTTCACACCTTCTGTACCCTCAACTTTGGAAAATTCGCTTCCCCTGCTGTTAGAGTTCCAGCTGCTAAAATATCTGCTCCTAAAATCTTGATCGCCTGCCCTTCCAAATTGGGATACCCTTCTGAGCGCCTAAAATACTCTGTAGGTGGCTCTGGCCACACTGCATTCCGACTCTGTGCGCTGCCTCTCCCTAGATTGTAAGCGCCCTGTGGACAGGGATCCTGCTTGTCTTGCTGTCCATTGGTTCCTTGCACCTAAACAGTGCAAGGATGTAGGTGTGCAATACTTTGCTGAATGAAATTAAAGTCTTGGGCAGGGTGACTCAAAATAGAACCCAACCTTTAAGGTGTTTACAATTTATGGAGTATATCCTTTTTTTTTTTTAATTTGATTTTTCATTCTTATGTCCAACGCCCATTCGGATTTTTTTTTATCCTTTTTTTTTTAAGCATTTATAAAGGCAGTTTTGTGGTGGTTAAAGGCGCTAAGCATGGAATCTAAATAGCCTGATTTAAATCCCAGCTCACCCTCTTAGGGGTATCATCCCTGAGTTTGTGTCCTCAACTGTAAAATAAAATAATTGTGTCTTTGCCACAAAATTGCTGTGAGAATTAAAATATACAGTTCATTGGCATTTTTGCCTAATGCCATCTCTGATAAGGGCTCAGTATGTTTTCGTTATTATTTTTTTTCTCTCTTTTTTTTTTTCAAGGCAGAGACTCGATCTGTTGCCCAGGCTGGAGTGCAGTGGCGCGATCTTGGCTCACTGCAACCTCTGCCTCCTGGGTTCAAGATTTTTCTGCCTCAGCCCCCTAAGTAGCTGGCACTACAGGCATGGGCCACTATGCCCAGCTAATTTTTGTATTTTTAGTAGAGATGGGGGTTTCACCATGTTGCCTAGGCTGGTCTCAAACTCCTGACCTCAAGTGATCAGCCTGCCTCGGCCTCCCATAGTGTTGGGATTACAGGCATGAGCCACCGCACCTGGCCAAAAAGCGCTTCTGGATGTCCTAGCATCAGTCATTCACTCTACCTGGGACAGCTGGGTGTTCGTAGCCACATGTGAACAGGCTTGGAAGTGATCTCAACCATAATTGGAAGGACAGTTGGCTTCGGTTTCCCACGAGACAAAACTGTGACTGGTTTGGGGATCAGAAAAACACAACCTCCAGCCTGGGTGAAATCCCGTCTCTACTAAAAATACACAAAAAATTAGCCGGGCATAGTGGCTGGCGTCTGTAATCCCAACTACTCAGGAGGCTGAGACAGGAGAATTGCTTGAACCTGGGAGGCGGAGGTTGCAGTGGGCCAAGATCTCCCGACTGCACTCCAGCCTGGGGGACAGAGCGAGCCTCCACCTCAAAAAAAAAAAGAAAAATACAACCTCAGGTTGTATCTGATTTGCATATCTAACAAGATCCTGTTCAGGTCTAGGAGGTAGACTGCATAGTAAGTTTTAGTTCTGTGAATCACAGGGAAAGCTTAAGCAGCAGAGCTTGAAGCGCAGAATGAGAGGACTAGGTAGGGACAGGCAGTTTAACCAAGAAGACGTGCCCCCCCATCAGGTGCAGTGGCTTGTGCCTTAATCTCAGCTACTCGGGAGGCTGAGGCAGGAGGATCACTTGAGCCCAGGAGTTAAAGACCATCCTGGGCAATGTGGCGAAACCCCATCTCTACAAGAAATACAAAAATTAGACAAGATGGTGTAGACAATTAGACAAGACAGTCCCAGCTACTCAGAAGACTGATCAGGGTGGTTGAGGCTGCAGTGAGCCATGACCCTGTTTTGCCAACACATCTTCCCTCCCCAGATCTCAAAGAGAAGACTGATATTGGGCTGCCTCCACCCAAAGTTTCCCGGACCCAACAGCTGCTGGAAAGGAAACAAGTCATCCGGGAGCTTCGGGCCAATGTAGAAGAGGAGCGGGCTGCCCGCCTCCGCACAGGTAAGCCTTCTCAGCGGAGGGGCCATCTCAGAGTTGGGGTACAGAGTGTGTCCCTGCCCCCACCCTGTACCCCAACGGACCTTATTCCTGCCCAGCCAGTGTCCCACTGGACGCCGTGCGCGCTGAATGGGAGAGGACCTGTGGCCCCTACCACAAGCAGCGTCTGGCTGAGTATTACGGCCTCTACCGAGACCTATTCCACGGTGCCACCTTTGTGCCCCGAGTCCCCCTGCACGTGGCCTATGCTGTGGGTGAGGACGACCTGATGCCCGTGTACTATGGCAATGAGGTGACTCCAACTGAGGTAACTGCTCACATGGGCCTTCTCCCTGCCTTGTGTGCACACAGACATATCCCATCTCAGTGTCACAGACGCTCCTGGGTTTGGAATTTTGTTGTTCTCTCTTTGATTTCCTAGAAGACAACACCATGACAATTACCAAGAATTTAGTACAAAATGAAAGAAAAAGAGTCTCTGTCTCAGCACATTCCTGTGCCCGGCCTGCTGTCTGTGCTGTGCCCTCTTGCTCAGGCCTTGGCATACGTTCCTTTTTGTGGTTGTTGCCTGAATGGGCAGCTCTGTAGGGCTCCTTCTCTAAGCATCCCTTTGCCTGCCTGCCTGTGTCAGGGGCTGTCAAGGGCGTTTGGGTCAGAGTGGGCACCCCTTTCTCCAAGGCTCCCTGCAACAACTTGTCTGTCCCTGGTAGAGCTGACAGCTTCCTTCTCTTTCTGCCAGGCTGCCCAAGCGCCAGAGGTGACCTATGAGGCAGAAGAGGGTTCCTTGTGGACGTTGCTACTCACTAGCTTGGGTAGGTGTCGGACTCACCAGGCCTCCTACGCCCCTTACCTCCCATGAGCCAGGGCCCTGGGGGGCTGGGGAAGGTGCCAGGTGGAGATCCCCAGCACTGGCTCCTAACAAGGGGCGGGGCAACTGGGCCATGGTCAGCAGGTGTGTTTTTGTGCAGATGGGCACCTGCTGGAGCCGGATGCTGAGTACCTCCACTGGCTGCTGTGAGTACCGGAGATGGGGAGGACCCAGGTGGGAGGGTCAGACCCGGGAGCTGGAACAAGCTGCACCTGATTTTCACAGACTACCCATGGGACTTTGAATTCACCTCCCGCCTCAGGAGGTGACCCCCACCTCTGCCTCTTGAGGGGGTTAGGGGCCCTGGGATCCAGGTGTGTACTTACAGGAGACAAAGCTTACAGTAGGCCTCGGTCAGCCCAAATAAGCCTCATCTTTTTTTTTTTTTCTCCCCCCTTCCCCCCTACCCCTTTTTTTGAGTCAGGGTCTCACTCTGTCCCCTAGGCTGGAGTACAGTGGTGCAATCATGGCTAATTGCAGCCTCTAATTCCTGGGCTCAAGTGACCCTGCTACCTCAGGCCCCTGAGTAGCTGAGACAGGCACAAGCCACCATACCCAGCTAATTTTTGTATTTATTTATTTATTATACAAAGAGCTCTTGGCATGGAATTTTTGTATTTTTTATAGAGACAGGGTTTCACCACGTTGCCCACGATAGTCTCCTGAGCTCAAGCGATCTGCCTGCTTTAGCCTCCCGAAGTGCTAGGATTACAGGCCTGAGCCACCATGCCTGGCCTCTTTGTCACTCTAAACTCATTTCTTTGCCTGTAAAACTGGGATAATGTCACCACTTGACTTACTTAACCTGAGGTGGACTGTGACAGTCATGTGGGGGAAGGAGTGGGAGAGGCCTGGCAGCTGTAGTGTCCCCCAAGTGCCCCTTGAACCACTGGGCACTCCTTCCCTGGTACCAGGCTTCTTCCCACAGGGCCCAGGCTGGGCTGCCTTCTACCTTCTTGGTAGCTTTTGGCTCTGAACAACAGAGCAGGGGGCAGAAGTCAGGCCCGTGACCCCAGCTTTGAACCTTCTGGTTAATTGGGGACAGTGACTCGGAGGCTGGTTTCTGTCATTTTTATTCAACTGCAGTTACCAGCCTGTGTGGCAGGACCCTCTGGGGAGTTGTTTTGAGGCAGTGGCCGCCCCGTGACAGGCTGGGCACACACTCCCTGACAAGGTCCTGGAGACTTCAGGATGTAGAGGGAAAAGCAGCCAACTAGCCTCAGTGACTCTGGCCGACCTCCTGGCTCCCGGGGCCTGGAAGCAGGCTGCGTGGCCTCGCTGTCAAGTTGATGTTCTCTGGAGCCCTGTTTGCAGTATGTCCAGGCGTCCACAGAGCTTGGCTCCCTCCTCCATCCTAGGAGAGAGAGCGCTTAGGGCTGTCCTCCCAGGCAGTCATGTCAGCCTCTAGGGTGTGTGTGGAGCTGGGGGGGACACTCCTGCCACCCCCCTGGATCGGTTATTAATGGGGACTTTCCTCCTCCCAGAACCAACATCCCGGGCAACCGGGTGGCTGAGGGACAGGAAACGTGTCCCTACCTCCCCCCCTTCCCTGCCCAAGGCTCTGGCATCCACCGTCTTGTCTTCCTGCTCTTCAAACAGGACCAGCTGATTGACTTCTCCGAGGACACGCGCCCCTCACCCTGGTAATCTACACCCCCGGCACATAACCTGGCCTCACGCCAGCTCCCCTGGAATAGTCACTGTTGCTCAGTTCTCCCTCAGCCTTGGCCTTGAAGCTGGCAGAAGAGCAGGATAGGATGCTAGGAGACCCACAGGGGCGTCTCAGGGGTGGAGGGGTGTGGGGCTCTGGTGCCCAACTCCCCACTCTCATATGTTCTCCATCTTCTCATAGCTACCAGCTGGCCCAGCGGACCTTCCGCACCTTTGATTTCTATAAGAAACACCAAGAAGCCATGACTCCAGCCAGCCTGTCCTTCTTCCAGTGCCGCTGGGATGACTCCGTCACCCACATCTTCCACCAGCTTCTGGGTAAGGGCCATGGGGCTGGGGTATGGGGTGGGCCTGAGCTCCCAGGTCTCGCCTGCCCTGCCCAGGAGAAGCTTTGTTACGAGAGGGCCGTGGCAGGCCCCTGATGGGCAGCCCTCAGCCTGAGGGGGTGCAGGCCAGCAGGAGACCACCCCTGTGCCCCTCACTCTTCTTGCAGACATGCGGGAGCCGGTGTTTGAGTTCGTGCGGCCGCCCCCTTACCACCCCAAGCAGAAGCGCTTCCCCCACCGGCAGCCCCTGCGCTACCTGGACCGGTACAGGGACAGTCATGAACCCACCTATGGCATCTACTAAGGAGCCAGAGTGCGCCCACCTCAGAGCATGGAATTGATCGGCAGCAACAGTAAAGACACAGCTCCAGAGGCCCAGGCTTTGGGGTCTGGGCCCTGCCTGAGGCAGCCCCTCTGTGGTTCCCTTCCATCAGGCCCAGGGCTTAGAGTGAAAGGGACTCTCAGGTGATGGTGTGGAGAATGTGAATAAAGATTTCTTGCCAAGCTTAGTGGCTCACGCCTGTAATCCCAACATTGGGAGGCTGAGGAGGGAGGATCGCTTGAGCCCAGGAATTCAAGACCAGCCTAGGCAACATAATGAGACCCTGCCTCTTTTTAAAATAAAAAATACATTTGAACAGATGATTTCTGCAGTAGCCTGGGTTGGTGTTCCAGGGCCAGAGGCCCCTGATGGTGGTATTGGTTCGTGGGTGGGAAAGGGGCTGCCTCCCACCCCACGAGGTGGGCCCTCACGTCCGTCTTCAGAGGGTGTCAGGAGCCCTGGAATCCGAAGCGAAAGAAGGCAGTGGGCCAAAAACAGGTGTGGCCCAGGAAGGGAGACATCCCAATCCAGCAGGTGCCTGAAACCCAGCTCCCTGAAAAAGTGCAGCAGAGCAGCTCGGCTGAGGAGGGAGCATTTATTGAGCACTGGCTGTGTGCCCCTGGAGAGAGAGTGCCTGCCCCAGCACTGACCGTCTGCGCAGGCTCCTTCCCCCACCCTGGGCTTGGGAGGAGAAGCCACATCAAGTAGGGAACAGCATGTCTCAGAGACCTGCTCAGGGTCAGAAAGCCCTATGGAGCCTCTCGCTGGACGGTTAGGTGTTTTGTTTCACCCTTCCCAAAAACAGAAGGCTGGCTAACTAGTAGCTGGAGAGTAGATCAGTGCACTTTTTCCAGAAAGGCCACCTATCACTGCACAGAGGACGCGGTGCTTGCTCCAAGCAGCAGTGAGAGCATGTGCCGCCTCAACATCAGCCCAGCTTGGTTAGAAAGGCCTTACCACGCCTGGATTCCCCCTGGCCCGATTAGCACTGCCCAGGGAGGCAGGGGCCAGGTCTCCAGACCCGCATTGCGCTGCTCAGCTGAGGCTGCAGATCCGCTCGGACCCCAGGCTAGGAACTCTCCCCAGCAGAGGGCAGCAGGGAGAGGGGATGCTGATTCCAGCTGAAAGCGGGTTTGTGTATTCATTCAAGGGCCATTTGAAAAACACCAGTTAACTGGTCCCTGTCTCTTGGTGACCAGACATTTCCATCTCGCTGTTTACTTTAAAAGAACCAGGATTACATGTAGCCCAGAGAAGGGAGACACCCCAGTCTGGCAAGTGCCTGAAAACCAGCTCCAGGAAAAAGTGCAGCAGAGCTCCTCAGGTCTGCAGGGAGCCCGCCCACCCACGTGCACTGACTTTCATTTCATCGCGGACCCCAGAGGGTTGGGGTGGTGGTGGACTATGCTGTTAGGCGATGGACAGATGAGTCCAGAAGAGGTTCCGCGCTGTCTGTGGTCAGAAGCCCGGAGGCCCCGCGAGGTGCGATCTCGGCTCACCGCCACCTCCGCCTGCCGATTCTCCTGCCTCAGCCTCCCAAGTAGCTGGGATTACCAGCGCCCGCCACCATGCCTGGCTAATTTTGTATTTTGATTAGAGATGGGGCTTCTCCATGTTGGTCAGGCTGGTCTCGAACTCCCCACCTCAGGTGATCTACCCACCTCGGGCTTCCCAAAGTGCTGGGATTACAGGCGTGAACCACCGCGCCCGGCCCCCGGCGGGGTTTTCGAGCCTCTGGTCTCCAGGAGCTGGGCTGAGGGCCCAGGGGAGTGGGATAGACCCGCCAGGCCTGGACCCGAGAGAGCCGGACCCAGCTCCCAGCCAGGGTGGCGCGGAGCCTGGAGGGAGGGAGGGGCGCAACGCGAGAACGCGAAGGCTTCGAGCGGCCCAGGCAGAGGCGGGCAGGGGTGGCCTGGGCCCCGGCAGCGGCCGCTGGTCGGAGGTGTCAGAGGAGAGCCCGCCGCGCGCGACCCCGTCCCTGAGCGGGATTCCAGTACCGCCGCGCCCCGCCCCGCCCCGCCCCGCCCCGCGTTGGCCACGCCCGGGCGCCCTCAGCGCGCGAGGCCCGCGGTCCCTTTAAGACGCCCGGGGCCCGCGCCGCCGCCGCCGCCGCGCCATGGCAGCGCAGCTACTGGAGGAGAAGCTGACCTGCGCCATCTGCCTGGGGCTCTACCGGGACCCGGTGACGCTGCCCTGCGGCCACAACTTCTGCGGGGCCTGCATCCGGGACTGGTGGGGCCGTTGCGGGAAGGCGTGCCCCGAGTGTCGGGAGCCCTTCCCCGACGGCGCCGAGCTGCGCCGCAATGTGGCCCTCAGCGGCGTGCTGGAAGTGGTGCGCGCCGGGCCCGCCCGGGACCCCGGCCCAGACCCCGGCCCAGACCCCGGCCCCGGCGCGCGCTGCCCCCGCCATGGGCGGCCGCTGGAGCTCTTCTGCCGCACCGAGGGCCGCTGTGTGTGCAGCGTGTGCACAGTGCGCGAGTGTCGCCTCCACGAGCGGGCGCTGCTGGACGCCGAGCGCCTTGAGCGGGAGGTGACTCGACCGACCGGGGTGGGAGGAGGCCGGGCCCGCCGCAGCCTGGCCACCGCCTGGTGACTCCCGCGGGCCGCGCCCTGCTCTCTCCGGGCCCCCGGCGGGGGCGGGGAGCCTCAACTGGAGGCGGCTTCGCCCAACCTGGGAGTTGATTATAAAAATCGTGGGTCTGTGCATCGCACTGGGATGTGCGGCCCAGCCAGGGCCACAGGGTAGGGTGGATCTCAGGAGCTGCTCGGTGCCTTCTGGATGAACGCAGAAGCCTGGGCGTGAGGCAGCAGCTCCCTGCCCCGTGCCCAGGCGCTAGGAAACCGTCGTGTGTCACCGGCGATCTGCGAGCCTCCTTTCATTTGCTGTGTAGGAGGGTTTGGTGTTCCAGTAAGGTGTGAATGTATTGTTACAAAATGCACTGAGGAAAGCACATGGCATGTGATAGCAATGTCAGGGTGACCCTGCTAAGCGGGCAGGGGAGGCCGCCTCCAGGCTGGCACGTGAGGGCTGAGGAAGCACCAGCCAGGAGAGGAAAGATCTGAGGAAGGGCATTCTAGGCAGAGGAGGCAGCCTGGTCCCCGCTCTGGGATGGGAAAAAACTAGGCACGCGGGGTCCCTGGTGGCAGATTTGTGCCACTGAGATCTGTGGGCGAGGCCCTGGGGATCAGCAGGGTCGGATCGGGCAGCGTCCTGGGGTAGTCTGGCTCTTACTCTAGGGGCATGGGGACCATCACGCAGAATCATTTGGGGACAGAGGAGAGCTTGGAAGCAGGGTGGCACATGATCAGATTTGGGCTTCATGGAGACTGATCACCTGGCTGAGGGGTGAAGTGGGCATAACACCTGAATCGAGGAGCAGCTCACGGCAGGAGTGCAGGGAGGCAAGGAACTGGTCGAGGAGGGGCAGGGAGAGGAGACCAGGATGGAGGAGGAGATGAGAAACGCTGAGGGGGAGCAGTACCTTGCGGAGGCTAAAGCAGGCCAGAGGGGACACGGGACAGCAGAGAGGGTGGTAAGGCAGACATCTGGGTTTATGTGTTAAGCAAGCAGGTGGCTGGGGTGCTATGTGCCGAAAGGCATAGTTTGGCTTTAGATGTATAGAGGTCAGAGTCGCAAATGGGACAGACCAGGGGACAGGTCTGTGGCAACTGTCCAAATCTCAGTAGCGGGGAGCTGGAAGTCTAGAGCTGGGAGTCAGTAGCACCAGGTGAGAGAGAAGATTCCGGGAAGGAGGAGGAGAAGGCCCTGCCTGCAGTCAAACCAAGCTGGAGCTCCCAGGGAGATGGGGAAGGCTGGGGGAATGGCACAGGAGTGCCAGGAAGAGAACGGTCAGGGTGCCCATGCTGATCAGAGGCTCGGTACAAGGACAGAAATGACCTTCAGCATCGGTACCATGGAGGTGGCCCGTGCCACAAGACCATTTCAACAGCGAAGACAGGACACAGAATCATTTGGGGACAGAGGAGGGCTGGGACTAAGGCATGGTCGGAGGATGGCGCAGGGACACTGGATGGGACAGGAAGGGAAGGGGTGGCCTGATGGGCAGGGAGGGATGGAGGGGTGCATGGCTGGGGGTTGGCAAGGTAGGAGGCCTGGGACTGAGGCGGCTGGAACAGGAGAGGGCAGGAAGGCGGTGGTCAGAGAAGGAAGAATGGATGCCTAGAATGGAGATTGTGGAGCTGGTGACAAGGGCCAGGGTGCGTTCACAGGAGTGGCTAAGATGAGGTGAAGGAAGAGGGCTCCAGAGTGTTGGGGGACATTGCTTGTAGCTGCTGAGGCCGCCAAGGAGGATGAGATGAGATGTACTGCTCACGGGCAGGTGCAGAAGACTGAGCTAGGCACAGAAATTTGCAACGGAGGCCAGTACATAATGGTCATGCAGAGGAAGGGAGTGACAGCGGCAGTCAGTGGCACCAGGGGAGCCAGGATTTTGCAAGAGAGAGGGAAAGGCACATGGGGGTGCTGTCCCTGGGGGAGGGCCGGGTGCCCTGGGAGAGCCCACCCTCCCACCTCCTGTGTTTCTGTGTTAAATGCTTGAGGCAGGGGACCTGAAGGAGTGCTGGGCTTGGGAAGATCTGAGGACTTTGTCCAAATTATCACCTTCTCTGAGCCATTTCCTCTCTGATGTACTGGGGGGAGCGGAAGCAAGGTGGTAAAGCTCTTGACCAGGCCCTGGGAACGGGGCCCCTGGTATCTGCGTTGTTCGTCCTGCTCCCATGAAAGCATGGTGTTTTGATTCCCAAGGGAATCGGGGAGCGCAACCGAATAGGGGTCCCTTTCTCCGCCTCCAAAGCTAGGGCCAGGGGCTGGCTGGGTCCCCTGAAGAATCTACTTTGTGCATGCAAATAACTGGCCACTTGTCAGACAGCTCTGGTGCTTTGGGTGGTCCTTGCAGTCAGCGCCTCAAGCCCCAGGGCCTCCTGTGCCACTGACCCCTCTGCAGTGAGACAGAGACCAATGGCTTTAGTGTTTGGGGTCATTGCCACAAGGCGCTCTGAGCCAGCATTATCACTTTCATATATTGATGGGTGGCGGTTAGGCCCAGAGAGGGCAGGTGCTTTGCCCCAGCTTGCTCAACATGCAAGAGGTAGAAATGGGAATGAAGCCCAAGGCTTCCGCTCTGCTCAGGTTCCACCTGCTGCAGGCGAGGAGGGACTTTGTCCAGACCCCTCGGCACACGGGTCCAGCTCTCCCCGGGTTAGAGTGAGGCCGGCGCTCTGGAGGCTGGCCCAGGGTGTCATGGGGAGGGGCTGCCTGGCATCTGCAGGCATGGTTGGTTGTCTGAGGAAGGATGTCACAGCCAATCCTGGCATTTCTCGTTGCTTGTCCCACGGGCGGGCACCGCAGGCCCAGCTGAGAGCCAGCCTGGAGGTTACCCGGCAGCAGGCCACCCAAGCCGAATGCCAGCTACTGGAGCTACAGAAGCAAAGCAGCCAGATCCAGGTACGAGGCCTGTGCCTGCCCGCCCACCATGGCCTCACACTGCGTCCTGGGGGCGGCCACCAGCTGGTCCCTGGAACACTGGGCAGCAGGGAGTGGCGCTGATCAGGGAGCTGGGCACAGGGGGCCTGGGGAGGTTCCTGGGACCTTGGCTTCCCACATCCCTGCCCCTCAGCTCAGCGAGCAGCCCTGGCCCCAGCCTGCCTTGGTGTGGCACAGGGCCCTGGCCCCCCTGAAGCCCCCCCTGTTCCCACGCAGAGCTCGGCCTGCACCTTGGCCTCCTCAGTCTCCAGCAAGTTCAGCAGCCTGCTGCAGGCCTTGGAGATGCAGCACACGGCGGCGCTGAGGAGCATTGAGGCGGCCAAGACGCAGGCGCTGGCACAGGCTCGAGACGAGGAGGAGCGGCTGCGGGGCCACTTGGAGTCTCTGGCTCGCCATGGCTGCAGGATCCAGGAGCTCCTGGAGCAGGGGGATACGCAGACCTTCCTGCAGGTGCCAGGTCTCAGGAAACAGGTGGGGGGACTTGCTTTCAGGCCCCTCGAGCCCAGGCTTACTTGCTTTCCCTGGGGCTCAGGAATCACAGCTCCTCCAGGCCCCAGGGCCTCTTGGGCCACTGACGCCTCTGCAGTGGGACGAAGACCAACAGCTGGGTGACCTGAAGGAGTTGCTAAGCCGTCTGTGTGGCCTCCTCCTGGAAAACGGGGGCCACCCCAGGGCACCAGCCAAGCCTGTGGACTTAGGCCCCGTGGGTAAGGCTGACCCCAGACCCCCCAACCAGGCCCAGCTGCCCCTCCCACTGGAGGATGGAGGGGGGTCATGGCCCACACATCGTGACCTCTCCAACCACTCCCCTAACACTGCTTTGCCCCCTAGAGGCCCCGGGTCCCCTGGCACCGGTCCCAAGCACAATTTGTCCACTGAGGAGGAAACTCTGGCAGAGTAAGGAGGCCGTTCGTGTATGTGTGCACCTGTGTGTGTGCAAGGAAGTGCACGTGTATGCCTGTGTGTGTGGTGTGCCAGGAAGTGCACGTGTGCACCTGTGTGTGTGCAAGGAAGTGCACGTGTATGCCTGTGTGTGGTGTGCAAGGAAGTGCACGTGTATGCCTGTGTGTGGTATACAAGGAAGTGCACGTGTATGCCTGTGTGTGGTGTGCAAGGAAGTGCACGTGTGCGCCTGTGTGTGTGCGAGGAAGTGCATGTGTATGCCTGTGTGTGTGGTGTGCAAGGAAGTGCACTTGTTTGCCTGTGTGTGGTGTGCAAGGAAGTGCACGTGTGCACCTGTGTGTGTGCGAGGAAGTGCACGTGTGTGCTTGTGTGTGTGCTGCGCAAGGAAGTGCATGTGTGTGCCTGTGTGTGCTGTGAGCACTGTGTGCACGCCTGTTTGTATGCACGTGTGAGTGGAGGGGCACGTACTGTGACTGTCCTGTCCTGGATTTCTGGGCCTGGACCCACCCCCTGCACGCCTCCTGCACGTCCACCCTGAAGCAGACGCAGCCAGCATGTGTTGAAGGACAGAGTCTGGGACACAGATCTGCAATTCCTCCACTTAATACCGAGTTAATGGCTCTCGGAGCCCCAGTTTTCCCAGCTGTGAACGGGGCTGATAGAGGATTCTGCCCGTGAGGTGGCGGCGAGGATTCAGTGCTGTGGTGATGGCCAGTGCTCGGCGTGCCCGGCGGATGTTTAGCAGTGGGTAAATGGAGATGTGACTGTGCTGTCTTCCCTCTGGACAGGACCCCTAACCCACTTCTGTCCTTTCCCCAACAGATTATCGCAATCTAACCTTTGATCCTGTCAGCGCCAACCGTCACTTCTATCTGTCGCGCCAGGACCGGCAGGTGAAGCACTGTCGTCAGTCCCGGGGCCCAGTTGGGCCAGGCAGCTTCGAGCTCTGGCAGGTACAGTGTGTCCAGAGCTTCCAGGCTGGGCGCCACTACTGGGAGGTGCATGCGTCAGACCACTCGGTGACACTGGGCATCTCCTACCCGCAACTGCCACGGTACAGGCTGGGGCCCCACACAGACAACATTGGCCGGGGCCCCTGCTCCTGGGGGCTCTGCATCCAGGAGGACAGCCTCCAGGCCTGGCACAACGGAGAGGCCCAGCGCCTCCCAGGAGTGTCAGGGCGGCTCCTGGGCATGGATTTGGACTTGACCTCAGGCTGCCTCACATTCTACGGCCTGGAGCCCCGGACCCAGCCCCTGCACACCTTCCACGCCCTCTTCACCCAGCCCCTCATCCCCGTCTTCTGGCTCCTTGAGGGTAGGACCCTGACCCTGTGCCATCAGCCAGAGGCTGTGTTCCCTGCTGGGCCCCAGGAAGAGGTCTCTGTGCTCAGCTGAAGAAGGCATGGGATGGAGCCCTGCCACAGCTGCCACCCTGTCTGTGCACCCAGGAGCTGCCCAGCTCCAGCTTGGGGATCCGAGGACCAGCTGTTGGCCTCTCTGTGACTCAGAGAGAGATTGAGGGGTGGGGGGGGTGAGCATAAACCCAGAGTTCACTCTTCCAGCCTCTTAGAAGAGGACATGGTCTAGGAAGGGGATAAATGGGAAGCCCTTGCCCCAAACAGAACCTAGTTCTAGGCACTGACTGGACCTAGGAGGCTAGAGCAGTGCCCAGGTGATTTCTGGACTTACAGGATAGCATGTGTGACAAAATTCAGATCCACCTGAACTTGCCTCTGGAGACGATACAGGCCAAAGGAGCAGTCAGTGTGGGGCGGTGAGCAAGAGGAAGACGGATTCCTCCCTCCTCCCCGCCTGAGGCTCTAATTTTTTGTAACATTTGGGTAGACGTCTGTCCTGTATTTTTATTTTGTGCATCCTTAAAATAGTATGCTATAAACAACTGTTTTCTGCATTTAAACATTTTTATTTTATTTTATTTATTTATTTTTAAGATGGGGCTTCACCATCATGGCCAGGCTGGTCTTGAACTCCCGACCTCAGGTGATCCACCCACCTTGGCCTCCCAAAGTGCTAGGATTACAGGCGTGAGCCACTGCGCCTGGCCAAACATTTTTATTTTTTTAGGAGACAGCCCTGCTCTGTTACCCAGGCTGGAGTGCAGTGGTGCATTCATGGCTCACTGCAGCCTTGAGCTCCTGAGCTCAAGGGATCCTCATACCTCAGCCTCTGGAGTAGCTGAGATTACAGTGTTTTCTGGTTTTTTGATTTAACATAAGCATTTTTCACATGATTGAAAATGTTCACTGATGGATTGCTGTAGTCATTCTAATGGCTATCAAATTTATTTACCCACTATTGGACATTTAAATTGCTTTCTTTTTAGCTATACAAATAGCAGTATTGCCGGGCGAGGTGGCTCACGCCTGTAATCCCAGTACTTTGGGAGGCTGAGGTGGGTGGATCACAAGGTCAGGAGTTCAAGACTAGACTGGCCAACATGGTGAAACCCAGTCTCTACTAAAAATACAAAAATTAGTAGGCATGGTGGTGGGCACCTGTAGTTCCAGCTACTCGGGAGGCTGAGGCAGGAGAATCTCTTGAACCCGGGAGATGGAGTAGCTGAGATTACAGTTCTCAGCTCTAATCTCAGTGAGCCGAGATTGCACCACTGCACTCCAGTTTGGGTGACAGAGCAAGACTCTGAGTCAAAAAAAAAAACAACTATCAATGTGATTTTTTTTTTTTTTGAGACAGGGTCTCCCTCGGTCATCTAGGCTGCTGTGAAGTGGGGCCATCATAGGCTCATGGGGTCCTCCTGCATCAGCCTCCTAAGTAGCTGGGACTACAGGTGTGCGCCACCATGCCCAGCTTTCGGTGAATATTTCTGAGCCGGATGCCTGGCCACATTGATGATCATGTAGTGTAGGCTAAGTTACCTCAAGAGAGTCACTCAGGGGACAATGAGCACCTGAAGATTGTTTTAAATAAAAGGCCGCAGTGAGGCCACCTTGAATCAGGCTGACTAAGACCCCTCAACCCCATCACTGAGCAGCACATGACACTGGCAGGACCTCAGTCTCCAGCATCCCACCCCTGGGCATGGGGCTTCAGGGCAGCCACGTGTGCAGGTGCCAGCATGGGCTAGCTCCTCTAGGTGTGGTCTGGTCTTTGCCGTTCCAGCGCATGCTGCCACAAAGACCCCAGTCATGTTTTTGCTTGTATTTCCAGAAGTGGGGTTGCCAGGTCATATAGCAGGTGTAATTTTTTTTATTTGACATGTTCCACTTCTTGTTCTGGGAGGTAGTTCCAAGGGTGTCCGCTTTTGGCCGGGCGCAGTGGCTCACACCTGTAATCCCAGCACTTTGGGAGGCTGAGGCGGGTGATCACCTGAGGTCAGGAATTTAAGACCACCCTGACCAACATGGCGAAACCGCATCTCTACTAAAAATAGCCGGGCATGGTGGCATGCATCTATAGTCCCAGCTACTTGGGAGGCTGAGGCAGCAGAATCGCTTGAACCCGGGAGGCGGAGGTTGCAGTGAGCCCAGATTGCATCACTGCACTACTACCTGGGCAACAGAACGAGACTCCGTCTCAAAACAAAACAGGGTGTCTGCTTTTGTAACTTTTAAAACTGTGCATCTATGTTATATGTACTCATGGATAAATATTTCACAATAAAAGTTTTTAAAAGGATAATACATGCAATATACATACCCCCTAATATATAAAATGTTTTTATATTTGTAAAAAAAAAAAATCTCCCACATGACAACCCCACCTCGGCCACTGCCACCATTGCAGCCTCCGTCTTATGTCCCTGCTTCTAGCCTGTGGCTGTTTGTTCAAAAGCAGGGCAGGTTCTTGGATTGGTGCAGCCCAGGGAAGGACCTTCCAGCAAGATCCTCAGCTGGGAGCTCCCAGACATGCGGAGGGGTTCTGACATGCGCAGCCCAACAGTCAGGAGGCAGGCAGGACCTGCTGACCAGCTAGGGGCCACGGTGGAGCTGAAATGCCCAGCCAGGCAGGATGCAGGATTGGCCTGGCCAGGCAGCCGTCATTGCTGTCCCCACCTCATATTTCCTTCTAATCCAAGGCTGTAGCAGAAGCCCCAACAGGCTGAGCCATCACTTTCTCTTTTTTTTTTTTTTTTAAAGAGATGGGGCCAGGTTAGGCGCGGTGGCTCACGCCTGTAATCCCAGCACTTTGGGAGGCCGAGGAGGGTGGATCACCTGAGGTCAGGAGTTCGAGACCAGCCTGGCCAACATGGTGAAACCCCATCTTTACTAAAAATACAAAAACTAGCCCAGTGTGGTGGTGGGCACTTGTAATCCCAGCTACTCAGGAGGCTGAGACAAGAAAATCGCTTGAACCCAAGAGGCGGAGGTTGAAGTGAGCCGAGATTAGGCCACTGCCCTCGATCCTGGGCAACAAACAGCAAAACTCTAAAAAAGAGAGAGAGATGGGGGCCTCACTCTGTCACCCAGGCTGGAGTGCAGGTTCGAGATCTCTGCTCACTGCAGCCTCCGCCTCCTGGGCTCAAGTGATCCTCCCTCCTCCTGCCTCAGTCTCCTGAGTAGCTGGGACTACAGTCACACACCACCTTGCCAGCTACATTATTAATTTTTTATAGAGAACAGGGTTCCCACTATGTTGCCTGGGGTGGTCCTGAACTCCTGGCTTTGAGCAATCCATGCCTAGCCAGCCTGGTTCTGAAAGAACTCTCCATCGCCTCTCCAGGAAAATGCACAGTGGGATCGAAGGAAAAGGCAGCACAGACTTGGGATGTGACATTTGGAAAGGGGACACGTTTGATTAGCCTGTGGGTGTTCCAGCATGTCTGGCCTACCCACCAGACCCCCTTACAGATTCTGGGCTTCAGTTATGCACAGTCGGGTGGATGCTCACCTGGCGACAGAACAAGGGCAGGAGAGGTTGTGAAAAACAGGGATCTCATGGGCCAGCAGGATTGAAGGGAGTGGATTGGAGGCCAGAGAGGTGCATTAGTCTGTTTTCATGCTAATAAAGACATACACGAAACTGGGTAATGTATAAAGGAAAGAGTTGTTTTTGCTTGTTTGTTTTTATTTGTTTGTTTTCAGATGGAGTCTCGCCCTGTCACCCAGGCTGGAGTGCAGTGGTGCAATGTCAGCTCACTGTAACCTCCGCCTCCTGGGTTCAAGCGATTCTCCTGCCTCAGCCTCCCGAGTAGCTGGGACTATAGGTGTGTGCAACCACGCCCAACTAATTTTTTTGTATTTTTAGTAGAGACAGTGTTTCACCATATTAGCCAGAATGGTCTCTATCTCCTGACCTCAGCCTTCCAAAGTGCCGGGATTACAGGCATGGGCCACTACGTCCGGCCAGGAAAGAGGTTTAATGGATTTACAATTTCACACTGTAGAAAGTGAAGGAGGAGCAAAGGCATGTCTTACATGGTGGCAGGCAAGGAAAGCATGTACAGGGGAACTGCCATTTGCAAAACCATCAGATCGGCCAGGTGTGGTGGCTCATGCCTGTAATCCCAGCACTTCGGGAGGCCAGAGCAGGGTGGATCACCTGAGGTCAGGAGTTTGAGACCAGCCTGGACAACATGGTGAAGCCCCCTCTCTACTAAAAATACAAAAATTAGCAGGGTGGGGTGACGCACCCCTGTAGTCCCAGCTGCTCCAGAGGCTGAGGCTCAAGATTGGCTGAAACCTGGGAGGCGGGGGTTGCAGTGAGCTGAGATGGAGCCATTGCACTCTAGCCTGGGTGAAAGAGTAATACTCTGTCTCAAAAAAAAAAGGCAGGCATAGTGGCTCACGCCTATAATTTCAGCACTTTGGGAGGCCCAGGTGGGCAGATCACAAGGTCAGGAGTTTGAGACCAGCCTGACAAACGTAGTAAAACCCTGTCTCTACAAAAAATACAGAAATTAGCCGGCTGTGATGGCAGGCACCTGTAATCCCAGCTACTCGGGGGGCTGAGGCAGGAGCATGTCTTGAACCCGGGAGATGGAGGTTGTGGTGAGCTGAGATTGCACCATTGCTTTCCAGCCTGGGCAACGAGAGCAAAACTCCATCTCAAAAAAAAAAAAAGTGCTGTAGGGACATGGTTTGGATCCCCTTTCAATATCTTTCAGAGACACAAGTAAAGCTAAAAATAGCTTTTTAATTACTCTCATCACTGGATTGCTTTTTGCTTTTTCTTTTTTTTTTTTCAGAGACAGGGTCTCAATATGTTGGCCAGGCTGATGTCAAACTCCTGAGCTCAAGTCCTCCTCCCTCAGTTCCCAAAGTCCTGGGATTACAGGCGTGAGCCACCACGCCCAGACACCTGTTTTTGTTTGCTGTTTTTCCTTTTTTTCTCAAGCAGTACTATAGCCGGACAGAGTCAGATGTGAGATTTATAATTATTCAAGCTGCAACCCCTTGAGCTTAAATCCTGCTTCCTCTGCAGGACTAGTTATGTGACCTCTGGCAAGACACGGAACCTGTCGGAATTCCAGTTGCCGTCCTTTAGGACAGGTCCTTGGATAGACACAATGAGGGCAGGTTCAGTGAACATGGTGAGCTCAGTGGTGCCAGTTACCCTTGCCCTTGGCTTTGAGACAATTCATTTTGAAGGGAACTAATACATTGGGCAAATAACTTTAAAACTTCGGAAATGGAGGCCAGGGGGTGCGGCGGCTCACGCCTGTAATCCCAGCACTTTGGGAGGCCGAGGCAGGTGGATCATGAGGTCAAGAGATCAAGACCATCCTGGCCAACATGGTGAAACCCTGCCTCTACTAAAAATACAAAAATTAGCCAGGCATGATGGCGCACACACCTGTAGTCCCAGCTACTCGGGAGGCTGAGGCAGGAGAATTGCTTGAACCTGGGGGCTGGAGGTTGCAGTAAGCCGAGATCATGCCACTGCACTCCAGCCTGGGTGACAGAGCAAGACTTCATCTCAAAAAAAAAAAAAAATTTAGAAACGGAAATGAAATAGCAAAATGTCAGTCTGGGCGCCATGGCTCACACCTCTAATCCCAACACTCTGGGAGGCTGAGGCAGGCGGATCACCTGAGGTCAGGGGTTTGAGACCAGCCTGGCCAACAAGGTGAAACCCTGTCTCTACTAAAAATACAAAATTTAGCCAGGTGTGATGGTGCATGCCTGTAAATCCAGCTACTGGGGAGGCTGAGGCAGGAGAATCGCTTGAACCCGGGAGGTGGAGGTTGCAGTGAGCCAAGATCGTGCCACTGCACTCCGGCCTGGGGAAAAGAGTGAGACTGGGTCTCAAAAAAAAAAAAAAAGGAAAAGAAAAGAAATGACAAGATGCCACCACGCTGACAGACAAACCACATCTCTGTGCCTTCCTCCTAGGGAACAGATATTTTCAAGCAGGGAGGACAGCAGGCTGTGGGTGGGGAGCAGAGGGTTGGCTGGGACCCGACTGGAAAGGCACCCCCTTCCTCCAGAACCAGGCAGGTTTGTGGCCTCAACAAACCCAGGCAGCTTGGCTGCCAAGCCACAGAGCAGGGTGGCACAGATGCCTGGGCCTCCCAACCACTCCTGGGGCTTGGCAAACAAGGGACAGTCCTGATCAAGTGCTCTTGGTGGAAACCAACGTATGGAACTCATTACCAGCCTTCCTGCCAAATCAGGCACACCCAGGCGGGCTCCCTGCTACTCCCTCTGCCTGGAAGGTCTGTCCCCACCCCAGTCTCTGCCCGCCTGAGTCCTAACAGTCTGTGAAAGCCCAGCTCAAATGCCACTTCCACAGTTCCCCCAGCCTTTCCCATGGAGCCCCCAGGAGTAGATAGCACCCCTCTTTTGGCACTTGGGGTTGCAACGATCTGAATGTGTGTGTACTCTCAGAATTGACGTGTTGAAATCCTCACCCCTAAGGTGGTGGTCCTAGGAGGTGTGGTCTTCAGGAGGGTGGAGCCTCATTAAAGGGATGAGTGCCCTTGTCCAAGGGGCCCCAGAGGCTCTCTGGCTGTCCCTTGACCATGTGAGGACACAGTGGGAAGGCAGCCATCTGCAACCCAGGAAGCGGCCCTCACCGGAACGCTGATCGTGCCACCACTGTGATCGTGGACTTCCAGCCTCCAGAACTGTGAGGAATAAATGTATAAGCCACCCAGTCTCTGGTGTTCTGGGACAGCAGCCCAGACACATTAAGACAGGGCTTACTGAGTGCCTGGAGAGCCAGCTCCGTCCCCAAGAGACTGGGTCCCTCCTTTCTTTTCTTTTTTCTTCTTTTGACACCTTATGTTGAGCTATCTTTTTTTTTTTTTTTTTTTTTGAGGGAGAGTCTTGCTCTGTTGCCCAGGCTGGAGTGCAGTGGCGCCATCTCGGCTCGCTGTAGTCTTGACCTCCCCAGGGTCAAGTCAAACTGCTGATCCTCCCACCTCAGCCTCCCAAGTAGCTGGAACCACAGGCTACCTCACTCAGCTGAATTTTTTTTTTTTTTTTTTTTTTTAGAGACAGTCTCCCTACGTTGCCCAGGCTGGTCTCGAACTCCTGGACTCAAGCGATTCTCCCACCTTAGCCTCCCCAAGTGCTGGGATTACAGGCATGAGCCCCTGCACCCAGCCTGACTTATCAATCACTGTTGATGTTGACTTTTTTCACCTGGTTGAGCTACTGTGTCAGGTTTCTCAGCTGCGAAGCTTTGGCTCCCTTTGGAAGAGTCACTCTGCACAGCCTGCAGGAGTGGGAAGTTAAGCTCCTCCTCAGTAGCTACAAAAATAATTTGGGACTTGGCACGGTAGCTCACGCTTGTAATCCCAGCACTTTGGGAGGCTGAGGTAGGCGGATCACCTGAGGTCAGCATTTCTACATCAGCCTGGCCAACAGGGTGAAACCCTCTCTACTAAAAATACAAAAATTAGTCGAGCGTGGTGGCGCACGCCTGTAATCCCAGCTACTTGGGGGGCTGAGGCGGGAGAATCGCTTGAACCCAGGAGTGGAGGTTGCTGTGAGCCAAGATTGCGCCACTGCACTCCAGCCTGGGCCACAAGAGCAAAACTCCGTCTAAAAAAAAAAAGAAAAAATTATTTGGAATTCTCAATGTGAAATGTGTCTATTCTCCCCACTTTGTTCATTTATTATTTATTTATATCAGCATGGACCCATAGATGTTTATTTTACACTTTGACACTTTGAGTTATAACCCAGTGCTACTTTACTTATTTTGCTGTCCTTCTGGTGTTGTGTTTTAACTTAACATTATTGATATAACTCATAAAATAAAATGCACCACTTTAAGTGCATAATTAGATGAGGGTTTTTTTGTTTTGTTTTGTTTTGTTTTGTTTTGTTTTGTTTTGGAGACAGAGTCTTGCTCGGTCACCCAGGCTAGACTGCAGTGGCGTGATCCTGGCTCACTGCAACCTCTGCCTCCTGGGTTCAAGCGATTCTCCTGCCTCAGCCTTCTGTGTAGCTAGGATTACAGGCACCTGCCACAGCGCCCGGCTAAATTCTGTATTTTTTAATAGAGACGGGGTTTCACCATCTTGGCCAAGCTGGTCTTGAACTCCTGACTGCGTGATCCTCCCGCCTCGGCCTCCCAAAGTGCTGGGATTACAGGCGTGAGCTACTACACCCAGCTAGATGAGGTTTAAATACTTCCAGTTGGGAGATTCCCCGCAGCTCCACCACAGGTGCCCCTGAGTGTCCAGGGACCAGAACTAAATTCCTCAGACAAGGGACTGGGAGAATGACGTCAACTTCCCATTTCAGGTCTAGAAAAGCCCAAGTTCCCCAGCGGGATAAATAGAGTCGCTAAAGGGGCCGGGCTCGGTGGCTCACCTGTAATCCCAGCACTTTGGGAGGCCAAGGCGGGTGGATTACCTGAGGTCAGGAGTTCGAGACCAGCGTGGCCAACACGGTGAAAACCCGTCTCTACTAAAAAATACAAAAATTAACTGGGCGTGGTGGCTGCGCCTGTAGTCCCAGCTATTTAGGAGGCTGAGGCAGGAGAATCGCTTGAACCCAGGAGGTGGAGGTTGCAGTGAGCTGAGATCGTGCCACTGTACTCAAGCCTGGTGACAGAGTGAGAATTCGTCTCAAACAAAACAAAACAAAAATTAGTCGGGTGTGGTGGCAAGCGCCTATAATTCCAGCAACTTGGAAGGCTGAGGCAGGAGAATCACTTGAACCCAGGAGGCGGAAGATGGAGTGAGCCAAGATTGCGCCACTGCACTCCAGCCTGGGCAACAGGAGGGAAACCCTGTCTCAAAAAAAAAAAAAAAAAAAATAGAATCAATAAGGGGCAAAAACATACACACATCAGCAGTTATTTTTCTCTGCCGTCAGCAGCTCAGGAACTTTGCTAAGGGTGCCAGGGAGGGGTCGAGCGCAAAGGTGCAGGCTTGACACAGCTAGACCTGCCCAGCCCCTGCGGAGCCCTGGCCTGGCCTGGCCTAGAGAGACCAAGGGGATGGAGGCTTAGCGCTTCCTACTCCTTCCGCTGTGCCCCTCGCGTCCTCCGCCCGCGCCCCCTCGGTTTCACAGCCTTTCGGCAGCGCTTTTCCCTGGGACCACGCAGACTCCCCTAGGGGTCGCGCGGGCTCAGAGGCCTCCACGCGTCGTCTGGGTGGGGACTGGGAGTCCGCGGACCGGCGGGTGGGCCGGTGGCACTGCGGGGCGGGCCGAGCTGGGGGCGGGCGGGGGCCGGAGCCCTGGCCTGAGTCCCAGGGGGCGGTGTCGCGGCGCGAACCGCCCCGGTCCCGCCCAGGCGGGAGCAGAATCGGCGGAGCCCTGGGCGGCCGCGGAGCCATGGACGGCAGCGGGCCCTTCAGCTGCCCCATCTGCCTGGAGCCGCTCCGGGAGCCGGTGACGCTGCCCTGCGGCCACAACTTCTGCCTTACCTGCTTGGGCGCGCTCTGGCCTCATCGTGGCGCGGGTGGCGCCGGCGGACCCGGAGGCGCAGCCCGCTGCCCGCTGTGCCAGGAGCCCTTCCCCGACGGCCTGCAGCTCCGGAAGAACCACACGCTGTCCGAGCTGCTGCAGCTCCGCCAGGGCTCCGGCCCGGGGCCTGGCCCCGGCCCGGCCCCCGCCCCGGCCCTGGAGCCCTCCGCGCCCAGCGCGCCACCCAGCGCGCCACCCAGCGCCCCCGAGCCGTCGGCCCCCTGCGCGCCGGAGCCGTGGCCCGCGGGCGAAGAGCCGGTGCGTTGCGACGCGTGCCCCGAGGGCGCGGCCCTGCCCGCCGCGCTGTCCTGCCTCTCCTGCCTCGCCTCCTTCTGCCCTGCGCACCTGGGCCCGCATGAGCGCAGCCCTGCGCTCCGCGGACACCGCCTGGTGCCGCCGCTGCGCCGGCTGGAGGAGAGCCTGTGCCCACGCCACCTGCGGCCGCTCGAACGCTACTGCCGGGCGGAGCGCGTGTGCCTGTGCGAGGCCTGCGCCGCCCAGGAGCACCGGGGTCACGAGCTGGTGCCGCTGGAGCAGGAGCGTGCACTTCAGGAGGTGGGGCGCCGGGACACTCGGGTGGGCCGGGGCGGGTGACCGGGGACCGAGGGCCTTGGACCGACCCCCCAACCTTCCTGGGTTGGATCTTAATTTCCTCCTCCCTAACCTTTCCAGCCTTGACAATGTCATCCGCTAGCGGTGGTGGAGATGGGAAGGGAGGAAGGAGGGACGTGAGAACGGGACAAGGACGCGAGGAGACGGCAGGGGACCTGAAACCGGGTCGGAGTCCATGGGGGTTTAGGCAGGAGGGAGTGGGGTTCCGGCTGCTACTCCCACCGGCGGCTCGCGCTGGGCTCAGCTCAGATTTGCTCTGGGCTGAGGCAGCGGCTTTCGATGGGTGTGGCGGGCGGCAGAGGGCGGCAGAGGGCGGCCGGGCACACAGAGCCTCTGTCCAGCTGTTCAGGGGGGCCTGTGGTGGAAGCATGTGCGCATCGGCCACTACCTCCCGCCCTCAGTTTCCTTTGGCCTCCAGCCCGGTCTTGGCGCCTCTGGCCTTGGGATTTTCCGTCTCTCCGGCCTGGAGCAGTGACTCATAAGACCTGGGGGATTTGCCCGGAATCCCCTTTTTTTCAGGCCTGGACTGTGGATACAGGCTCTATGGGAACAGTGAGCCCCAGGACAGCTTAATGCCTCCTTGTGAGGTCACCCCCCACCTAACTCTCTTACTCTGTGCCTCTTCCCTGTGAGCCAGTTCTCAAATTCAGCTGAGCCCACACTGAGACCGCTGATGGCCCTGTGCTGGGCCTCCTGTCAGAGAGGCGAGGCAGACACCCACGCCCCCCCAGGCATTCAGGAAAGGCACCAGCCTGGGCTGCAGGCACCTCTGGCATATGGTGGGACATGGTGGCCACTCCAGTCCCACCCAATGCAGAGATACCACACCCTGGTCACCCCCTTCTCTCCCCTGGCAAGGCCCGGGACCCCAGTGCAGGGCTGTGGCCTCTGCCAGACTTCACACTCATGGAGGGTGTTGTCCACAGGCTGAGCAGCCCAAAGTCCTGAGCGCCGTGGAGGATCGCATGGACGAGCTGGGTGCTGGCATTGCACAGTCCAGGCGCACGGTGGCCCTCATCAAGGTCAGACTCCCCTCCCCAGCCTCCATCCCTGTCCGCCCCTGCAGCGGGCATACTCCTGGCAGTGTATGCTTTCAGCACGGAACAAGCCACTCCAAACAAGCCATGCCCGTACCCACCGAGCACAAGTATCCCCTGACCTGGCCAGATCCAGGGCAGGCTCAGGCTAACCCCTCTGTCCCCTCAAGAGGGCCAGTAGGAAGCTGGCTCAGGGAAGGAGGGGGCCAAAGTCCAGGACCGTTCTTTGCCCTCACTGCCACCCCACTGTCATCCTGTGCAGAGTGCAGCCGTGGCAGAGCGAGAGAGGGTGAGCCGGCTGTTGGCAGAGGCTGCGGCCACCCTGCAGGGCTTCCAGACCCAGGTGCTGGGCTTTATCGAAGAGGGGGAAGCTGCCATGCTGGGTCGCTCCCAGGGCGACCTGCGGCGACAGGAGGAACAGCGCAGCCGCCTGAGCCGAGCCCGCCAGAACCTTAGCCAGGTCCCCGAAGCCGACTCAGTCAGCTTCCTGCAGGTGAGGACCGCTCTGGGGGCCACAGAGGGAATGAAAGCTGGGGTAGGTGGGGGTGGAGGGAGGAGGAGGCAGTGAGTGCATGACCTCCTGGCAGAGCTGCCTCCATCCCCAGCAAGGAGGACCGTGGCCAGCAGAGCTTTAATGGGCATTTGTCTGGCGCAGGAGCTGCTGGCACTAAGGCTGGCCCTGGAGGAGGGGTGTGGCCCTGGACCTGGCCCCCCGAGGGAGCTCAGCTTCACCAAATCATCCCAAGCTGTCCGTGCAGTGAGAGACGTGCTGGCCCTGGCCTGCGCCAGCCAGTGGGAGCAGCTGAGGGGGCCAGGCGGCAATGAGGACGGGCCGCAGAAGCTAGACTCGGAAGGTGGGCAACCCTCCCCCTACCATGACTCACCCTCTCCCAGCCTCCTGCAAAGGCCTCCAGGCCTGGGGCCCATCCAGAAGTGGAGGAGGACAATTGTGCCTGGCACAGGGAGGGGCCCAAATCCTGCCAGTGGCAGGAGCTGCCACCCTGCGGGGATCAATCAGCCCCTTGGACCACAGTTTAGGGCAGAGGGGGCTTCTGCTAGCCCACCCTCTAGCTGCAGAGGGGCTGTGGCCCCGGAAGCACGTGGGGCAAGGGGCAGAACACAGGCAGCGGCATGCGAGTGAGCATAGCGCGCCACGTCTGGGTGGTGCCTGCTCCCTGGTGGCTCTGGACTCTGGGAGGAAGTGAAGGGAGAAGGAATTGCAGTCACAGGCTCAGAGGGGGGCAGTCTAGGGCTGGTCTCCATGGCTCACGCCTGTAATCCCAGCACTTTGGGAGGCTAAGGCAGGTGGATCACTTGAGGTCAGGAGATCCAGACCAGCCTGACCAACATGCTGAAACCCCATCTCTACTAAAAATACAAAAATTAGCCAAGCATGGTGGTGCATGCCTGTAATCCCAGCTACTCAGCAGGCTGAGGCAGGAGAATCGCTTGAACCCAGGAGGCAGAGGTTGCAGTGAGCTGAGAAGGAGCCACTGTACTCCAGCCTGGGAGACATAGCGAGACTCTGTCTCAAAAATGAAACCAAAAAAACAGAGGGGGGCAGCCCGGGGACGTTCCTGCCACTGTCTCCTCTTCTGCAGCTGATGCTGAGCCTCAGGACCCTGACAGCACCAACCTCGTGGAGAGTGAAGCCGCCAGGGACTATTTCCTCAAGTGTAAGTGGATGCCCATGCCCCCTCCACTCACACTGGGCCCTCCTAGGGCTGCTGGGCTGGTCCCAGATGCAGGTCCCAGCAGGGCCCTGGCACATGGGGGATTAGGATTCCCCTTCCTAGTTCATGGGGAGAGCTCAGGCAGTTCCTGGGGTGGTCTCTGGCAGGGCTGGGTTGTGCCGGTTGGAAAGCTGGGAGAGGCTGTGTTTTGGGGTGGTGGGCGCATGGGGAGGGGCCGGGCCCTCTGAGCCTGGCCTGAGCCCCGCCTCTCTCTTCCGTCCGCCGGATCAGTCGCCTACATTGTGGATTTGGACAGTGACACAGCAGACAAGTTCCTGCAGCTGTTTGGAACCAAAGGTGTCAAGAGGGTGCTGTGTCCCATCAACTACCCCGAGTCACCCACCCGCTTCACCCATTGTGAGCAGGTGCTGGGCGAGGGCGCCCTGGACCGGGGCACTTACTACTGGGAGGTGGAGATTATAGAGGGCTGGGTCAGCGTGGGGGTCATGGCCGAAGACTTCTCCCCACAAGAGCCCTACGACCGCGGCCGACTGGGCCGCAACGCCCACTCCTGCTGCCTGCAGTGGAATGGACGCAGCTTTTCCATCTGGTTTTATGGGCTGGAGGCGCCCCTGCCGCACCCCTTCTCGCCCACGGTCGGGGTCTGCCTGGAATACGCCGACCGTGCCCTGGCCTTCTATGCTGTGCGGGATGGCAAGATGAACCTCCTGCGGAGGCTGAAGGCCTCCCGGCCCCGCCGGGGCGGTGTCCCGGCCTCCCCCATCGACCCCTTCCAGAGCCGCCTGGACAGTCACTTTGCGAGCCTCTTCACACACAGGCTCAAGCCTGCCTTCTTCCTGGAGAGCGTGGATGCGCACCTGCAGATCGGGCCACTCAAGAAGTCCTGCATATCTGTGCTGAAGAGGAGGTGACGGGGCACGGGTGCCTCCTGCTGCAGCCTCTGCTCCAAGAAGCTGCCTGCTCTGAGCCCTCTCCTTCCTCTTGGGAAGGCACCAGCATGAGTCCCACACACCCCAGCCTTCTCATTTCTAGAGGCTTCCACCTTTTATACACTCAGCCTTCCCCCTCCCAGGCCAGAGGCCCCCCAAACCCTGTTCCTCTGAAGGCCTTGCTTCTGGGAGACAGAGCTACAGCTGGGACAGCTCCAAGGTACCCTGTCCCCTTCTTTTCCAGGTTTCTAGAACAGTGCCTGGCATGTAATAGGTGCTCAATAAACACTTGTTGAATTAACGACTCCTTTTCCATCCTCTCCACCCAAGGATTCCCAGAAATGCTCTCTTTCCTAACCTGGCTGAGTGGGCAGGCAGGAGAGGGGCTGGAGCCCCTGATCCCAGGATTCCTGTTGAGAGAGAGCCCTGGCCTGGGAGACGCGGGCTCGGACAGGGTACCTGCCCTTTGGGGCACCCCCACTCCCTTGTTCCCAGCAGGGACAGCCAGAGGTGGCTTCCCCAGCCCTTCCGCCATCCTGGCGTGTTTGCTTGGGATGGCCTGACTCGCACCAGCTGTTTTCGTCTTGATGTCGCAGCCTAGTTCTGGACCTGCCTTTGCTGTTTGTGCCCAGAATTAAATGCAGGCATCACCCCTCCAGGAACAGGTCAGGACCCTTGGGCGTGGGCAAGAGAGTTTTGAGACCTGGAGCTTCCTTCACACATAGCCCTCTTCCCACAGAGCCAGCCCCAGGGAGTGGCTGGAGCCCAGAACATCTACAATAAGAGGATTTGTGTCCTGGCAGGGGGCGGTGGCTCACGCCTGTAATCCCAGCACTTTGGGAGGCCAAGGCAGGCAGATCACTTGAGGTCAGGAGTTTGAGACCAGCCTGGCCAACATGGTGAAACCCCATCTCTACTAAAAATACAAAAATTAGCCGAGCATGGTGGTGGGTGCCTGTAATCCCAGCTACTCAGGGGCCTGAGGCAGAAGAGGCGGAGGTTGCGGTGAGGTGAGATCATACCACTGCACTCCAGCCTGGGTGACAGAGCAAGACTCCATCTCAAAAAAAAGAAAAAGGACTTATTCCCTCTGGAATCTTCTTGTCCTCCATGCTGGGGACACCTGTGACATGTGCCCCAGGAGAGCCTCTGCCTCTCTTCTGGGAGGACCCAGTGCCCTCTGCTGCCCTAGACCCCGAGCCAGGCCTGGGGCGCCCTGAGGCTGCAGACCAGTGTGTTTCCAGGCCAGCTCACTCCTCCCTGGGTTCTGTGTGGCCCAGGTGCACCCCAGAGGGGCTGCGGGCAAGAGCAAAGGCAGACAGGCCTCTCAGACAGATGCCCAGCTCAAGGTCAGGCAGGACAATGGCTGAGTTATGCAGCCAGACAGCAAGGCCATACAAGTCCAACCCCAGCCTCGGAAGCTAAAAATAGCCCCTCCCATGGAGCCTGCCTGGGCCCCAGCCGCCAGGATGTTGTTTTTCCGGGCGGGGCCTCCTTGCCCCTGGTGCTTTGTGCTCTCAACACCGTTCCCTTGGCAGCCACAGGTCCTCAACTCACCCGGCAGTGAAGGGGCTGGAGGAGGAGGCTGGCCGGCTGGCCCCCTGGATGACCGTTGGACCACCCGCTACAAGCCTCTGACCTTGCACAGGGCACCTCCCACCCCTCAGGGCCACCTGCTGTCTTACCTTGTCCCCTGGCTTGGCACTCCCCACGCCACATGCTCCCCTTGTCAGGGAACCTTCTGGTCTTTGACCCTGCAGGAAGCTTTGGCATGTCCTGGAATGTGGGCTAGACAGGCCTGGTGCTTCCTTGGTGGAATTCAGGCCTGACCAGTCATGCCTGTGGCCACAGATGCAGCCACTCAGCAAGTGTGCCATCTGCAGAGTGGCTTCCAGCTCCAGAGGCTTGCGTGGAAGTTTGGGAAACAAACATCTCTTAAAAAAAACATTGAGGCCGGGCCTGGTAGCTCACGCCTGTAATCCCAGCATTTTGGGAGGTTGAGGTGGGAGGATCACTTGAGCCCAGGAGTTTGAGACCAGTCTGGCCAATGTGGTGAGACCTCATCTCTACAAAAAAAAACAAACAAAAATTGGCTGGGCGAGGTGGCTCACACCTATAATCCCAGCACTTTGGGAGGTTGAGGTAGGTGGATCACGAGGTCAGGAGTTCAAGACCAGCCTCACCAAGATGGTGAAACCCTGTCTCTACTAAATATACAAAAAAATTAGCCAGCCGTGGTGGCAGGTGCCTGTAATGCCAGCTACTCGGTAGGATGAAACAGAGAATTGCTTGAACCTGGGAGGCGGAAGTTGCAGTGAGCCGAGATCGTAAAGGTGTGAGCCACCACACCCGGCCTGAAACAAGCATTCTAATCCCAAATCCCTGTATTGCAGCTTTGCAGCTCGGAGTCAGGGATTGGCTGGGCCCTGGTTGCACAGCTGGCAAGCGCTGGCTCTTCAGCTCCCAAGCTTCGGACTCCCAAGACCAGAGTGTTAGCCACAATCTCACATTTCCTCTGTCACCCTGGAGTGTGAGTGTGTGTGTGGTTGGGGGGGGTGGTGTGCCTATGTGTTTTGAGTGTATGCGTGTATGTGCGTGTATCTGCATACACGTGTCTCTCTGCGTGTATGTGTGCTGTGTGTGAGTGTCTAGGTACGCTGGACTGTGGCTCGCCAATGCCTGTGTATGAATGCATGCTGCTCCAGCCCAGTGACTTTTCCAGCAATGCTCTGAGAAGCCCTAGGAGGACGTGCAAAGAGCGGGGTGGGCCGGGAAAGGCTGGGGGCAGGTCCCTCAGCACCCCTGCCAACACTGGACTCAGAGAAGCTTTTGTCTATTTGATTCGAGACTGCTTTTTTTTTTAAGAGATGGGGTTTCACCATGTTGGCCAGGCTGGTCTCAAACTCCTGACCTCAGGTGATCCACCCACCTCAGTCTCCCAAAGTGCCGGGATTACAGGCGTCAGCGACCTCACCCAGCCTCAAGACTGCTCTAAAAAAAAGAAACTGTTAAAAAGAAAAAAAAAATGAGAAAACCACTGGTCCCAGTGTCAATTTTTCCTCCCACTACCATTTACAGAGGAAGAAACTGAGGCATGGGGTCCTGAGGAGCTGCCCACAGTTACCCAGTCCAGGACACTCTCTCCATACTGCACAGCCTAGGTGTGTCCTGTGCTTAGAAATGTCTAAACAGGCCAGGTGTGGTGGCTCATGCCTGTAATCCCAGAACTTTGGGAGGCTGAGGCAGGCGGATCACTTGAGGTCAGAAGTTCGAGACCAGTCTGGCCAACATGGTGAAAACCTATCTCTACCAAAAAAATACAAAAATTAGCTGGGAGTGGTGGCATGTGCCTGTAATCCCAGCTACTCAGGAGGCTGAGGCAAGAGAATTGCTTAAATCGGGGAGGTGGAGGTTGCAGTGAGCCGAGATCATATCCCTGTACTCCAGCCTGGGTGACAGAATGAGACTCTATCTCCAAAAAAAGAAATGTCTAAACACACACACACACACACACACCTCACACTCAACCCTGCTTCCCAGTGCTGCCGCCTGTGTATGCACTGCCCTTGGGGCTGGGTCCCAGTTCCCACGGTCACCGGAGCACTTGGCACAGCTGCCCGAGGGTCTGTGGCCTCAGAAGCTCCCGCCAGAGCCCCTGCCAGGCCCAGACAAAGGTGCAGGGTGAGGGTTCTCTGGGGTTTGGCGCCGTTCGCTGGGCCTGGCTGCTCGAGGCGGGGCAGGGAGCCAGCCTCTACTTGCACTCTGTTTCTGTGGGAAAATGAGCTCCAGTTCCAACCAAAGGCCTGAGGAAGGGGCTTGGGCTGCTCCCACGGGCTCCCCACACTCCGGAAGGAAACAGCCCCCAGTCCTCTTTCCTCCCTTCTCCTCATCCTTGTCCTCCCCTTCTTGAGGCCCCGAGGAACACTCACAGGAGTGCCTCCCTTCACACCCCTCCTCCTAGGCAGAGAGGGTGCGGCCGGCTGGACCGTGGCTCACCCAGGCCTGGCCAGGAGGATGGGGCTGAACTGGGCGTGGCTGAGGTTGGCAGCTACTGCATCTCCACCAGGAGGAGAGTACCGTAATCCTTCATCTCCGGGGATGCGTTCCCAGACCCCCCGTGGGTGCCTGACACGGCAGGCAGGACAGAATCCTATACACACCATGGTTTTTCCATCTGGTAACCAAGATGGCTAAAAGTAACCAATGGGCAGGAAGCGCCTCCAGTGCGGATTCCCAAACAAAGACAGGATTCTCGTCCCAGGCAGGCTGGATGAAGTGGGATGGAGTGAGATTTCATCATGCTACTCAGAGCAGCATGCAATCTCAAACTTATGAGTTGTTTACTTCTGGAATCTTCTATTTAATATTTTTGGTCTGCGGTAGACTGTGGGTGAGCAAAACCGTGGATAACAGGGGACGGCTGGAGCACTGAGCAGGGTCTGTGTCCCGTTCAACCCCAAACACCCCACGCCCATTTGATGCTGACATTCAAAATCTGGAAGGCAGCCAGGTGTGGTGGCTCTTGCCTGTAATCCCAGCACTTTGGGAAGCCAAGGAGGGCAGATCACTTGAGGTCAGGAGTTCAAGACCAGCCTGGGTAACATGGTGAAACTCTGTCTCTGTTAATAATAGAAAAAAATTAGCCAGGCATGTTGGCAGGTGCCTGTAATCCCAGCTACTCAGGAGACTGAGGCAGAGGACTCGCTTGAACCCGGGAGGCAGAGGTTGCAGTGAGCCAAGATTACGCCATTGCACTCCAGCCTGGGACAATCCAAGTGTCCACAGACTGATGAATAGATAAGCAAAAAAAAAAAAGTATATATATACACACCCATAATGGACTATTATTCATCCCTAAACAATCAAGAAGTTCTGACATATGCTACAATTTGGATAAACTTTGAAGACATTATGCCAAGTAAAGTAAGCCAATCACAAAAAGACAAATACCTTATGATTCCATTTATATGAGGTCCCTAGAATAGTCAAACTCCCAAAGAGTAGAGTAGGGGTTGCCAGGGGCTGAGGGACAGGGAATGGGGAGCTGGTGTTTAATGGGGACAGTTTCAGCTTGGAATGATGACAAGGTTCTGAGCTGGATGGTGCTGACGGTTGCACAACAGTGTATTCACTGAAAGCCCCTGAAGCGTACATTTCAAAATGGTTAAAATGGGCCAGACGCGGTGGCTCATGCCTGAAATCCCAGCACTTTGGGAGGCCAAGGTGGGCAGATGATCTCAGGTCAGGAGTTTGAGACCAGCCTGGACAACATGGCGAAACCCTGTCTCTACTAAAAGTACAAAAAATTAACTGAGCATAGTGGCTGGTGCCTGTAATCCCAGCTACTCGGGAGGCTGAGGCAGGAAAATCGCTTAAACCCAGGAGGCAGAGGTTGCAGGGAGCCGAGATCACACCATGGCACTCCAGCCTGGGTGACAGAGTGAGACTCCGTCTCAAAAAAAGAAAAGGTTAAAATGGTGAATTTTATGTTATGTCTATTTTACCATGGCCACCCCCCCCCAAAAAAATGCAAAGGACAGTGGCCATGAGAAGGAGCCCTCATGGGACTGACAGAAGGATATTTCAAGGCATCACTTCCCTGAAGAAATGACTGTTGAGGCCTGAAGGACAGGGAGGAATTAACAAGACAGGATGGCTGTGGGCTCCAGACCGACCAGAGCCCTGCAGGGGACCAGGGTGCAGGGCAGAGGGACCAGAGGCCTGAGGTGGCAGATCAGGTCCTGTAGGCCAGAGCCTGGTGAGGATCCCGGACTTTTCCTAGGAACAATGGGAAGCCATGGCAGGGTCTTACATGGGGAAACAGTACAATCAGATTTGAAGTTTTGGCTGGGCAACATGGCTCAAGCCTGTAATCCCAATACTTTGGGAGGCTGAGGCAGGAGGATCACTTGAGCTCAGGAGTTCAAGGCCAACCTGGGCAACATGGTGAAACCCCATCTCTACCAAAAATAAAAACAAAATAAAAATTAGCCAGGCATGGTGACACACACCTGTGGTTCCAGCTACTCTGGAGGCTGAGGTACAGGATTGCTTGAGCCCAGGAGGCAGAGGTTGCAGTGAGCTGAGAGGTTGCAGTGAGCTGAGAGGTTGCAGTGAGCTGAGATCAGGCTACTGCACTCCAGCCTGGGTGACAGAGCGAGACCACATTTCAAAAAAAAAAAGTTTGAGGTTTCAGTCATTCTATTATTTAGGTGAGAAATAAGCTTAAGGAGAGGAGAAAAGAGAATGAATACAACTAAAACTGCCACCCTGCATCTTGCCAGGGAACTGGAAAAGAGCCCCCTAACTCTGGGAAGGGGGACCCAGAAATATAATAGCTGGGAGGGGCCAGATGCTTAAGCACCTCCCCTGGTTCCTCATTCCCTGTTGCTGTCTGGCTCAGGTGGGTCCCTCCAGCCAAGGCCCCTCAGTACTGGGATGCGGACACCTTCAGAGGTCACACCACCCCTTTCTGGCTTTCTGTGGTTTTGGAGACTCAGAAGTGGAAATGCACAATAGCTGTATAAACACTCCTGCAGCAAGAACTGCTCAGAACAGGCCGTGCAGCTGTGTCTGGGGAAATTGAACTTGACAGAGCCAGGAGGTCCCGGCAGGAACCTCTGGGTGGGGCCCATCTCTATAGCAACCAGAAACAGCTCCAGATCATGTGCTGGCCCTGCCTCTGATGAGGGAGCAGGGAACTTGGGTTCTTGAAATACACACAGCCAAAAAGGACCCACCCAAAATAGCCCACTTCCACGTCACCAAACATCACCAACGCCTCACATGGCATCTGCCACTCCGCAGCAGAGCAACCAACAGTGAGTGGCAGAAAGTTTACCAACAACTTACCAGGAGATTTCTTTCTCTCACAGGTAATTAGCAAGAGGACAACTGGCTGAATGAAAAAGATTTGATGTATCAAGCACAGATTTCTTCCGCAATACTCAGGTACAAGAAATATCCATTTGGATAGTTTCCCTGCATCAAGTAAAATGTGATTATAAGCTGCCCTTTGCCAAGAAACTAAGAAATTCTACTTCAGGCATATGGGGGCGGGGTGTCTTCCCCCTCAGTAGAATCATTATTATTATTTGAGATGGAATCTCCCTCTGTGCACAGTCTCAGCTCACTGCAACCTCCACTTACCGGGTTCTTTTTTTTTTTTTTAATAAAGATGGGGTTTCACCATGATGGCCAGGCTGGTCTTGAACTCCTGACCTCAGGTGATCCACCCACCTCGGCCTCCCAAAGTGCTAGGATTACAGGCATGAGCCACTGTGCCTGGCCCACCTACCGGGTTCTAAGTGATTCTCCTGCCTCAGCCTCCAGAGTAGCTGGGATTACAGGCGCCCACCATGCCCGGCTAATTTTTTATTTTTAGTAGAGACGGGGTGTCACCATATTGGCCAGGCTGGTCTCGAACTCCTGGCCTCAAGTGATCCCTGCCTTGGCCTCCCAAGCGCTGGAATTACAGGCATGAGCCGCTGCACCGGGCCACAGATGGGAGAGCTTCTAGTCTGCTGCTGAGATGCCCACCACTCAAGCCCAAATGCTTCTAGCTGCAGCTGAGGCCCTACTCCCCGGGCCAAGCACAGTTTGGGGATGATGCCAAATTCTTGACTCTCAGCTCCAAACCTGCCGTATTAATGTGCTAGGGCTGTTGTAACAAAATGCTGCAAACTAGGTGGCTTAAACAATCCAAATGTTTTGTCTCAGAGCTGGAGACCGGAAGTCTGGAATCAAGGTGCGGGCAGGGTCGAATCCTTCTGAGGCTGTGACAGCCAATCCATCGCCTGTGGCTCTCCTTGCTTCTGGTGGTTTGTTAACAATATGTAGCAATCCATGACTGGTAGCTCTCTGCCTCCCTCTCTGCACTGCCCTCACCCTGTGTGTGAGTATGTGTCCAAGTTTCCTTTTCTTACAAGGGCACCAGTCACGCTGGATTTAGGGCCTACCCTAATGACCTCATCTTAACTAATGATGTCTTCAACAGGCCTATTTCCAAATAAGGTCACTTTCTGAGGTGGTGCTGGTCAGGACTTCAACATGTGAATATGGGGGAGGAGGACAGAACTCAAATCATAGCACGCACCCACCCACCCAACTCAGCCTCATGGTCTGGCCGGGACTCAGAGCCACATGTCTTTTTTTTTTAATTTTATTTTTATTATTACTTTTGAGATGGAGTCTTGCTCTGTCGTTCAGGCTGGAGTATAGTGGTGCGATTTTGGCTCCCTGCAACCTCTGCCTTCCGGGTTCCAGTAATTCTCTTGCCTCAGCCCCCTAAGTGGCTGGGACTACAGGCACACGCCACCATGCCTGGATAATTTTATTTTATTTTTTTTTTGAGATGGAGTCTTGCTCTGTCGTCAGGCTGGAGTGCAGTAGTGCAATCTCAGCTCATCGCAACCTCCACCTCTCGGGTTCAAGTGATTCTCCTGCCTCAGCCTCCCGAGTAGCTGGGACTACAAGGGTGCACCACCCCGCCCAGCTAATTCTTGTATTTTCAGTAGAGACGGAGTTTCAGCATGTTGGCTAGGCTGGTCTCGATCTCTTGACCTCGTGATCCACCGACATTGGCCTCCTAGAGTGCTGGGATTACAGGCGTGAGCCACCACACCCTGCCAATTTTTGTATTTTTAGTAGATACGGGGTTTCACCATGTTGCCCATGGCTGGTCTCGAACTCCTGACCTCAGGCGATCCACCTGCCTCGACCTCCCAAACTGCTGTGATTACAGGCGTGAGCCACCCCACCCAGAGCTACATTTCTCCATTGCCCGCTGCTCCTTGCCAGGCTCTTCTACCAGGGGGCGCTAGAAAGAGCTGCAGGGCTGGAGTAGGCCTCTGCTTTCCATCTGCTCACTAGTTTTGCCTGCGTTTTACCCAGGAAGGCATCTTCACCCGGGCAGCTGCAGTTCGTTAGCAGCAGCTGAATCCAGTTTCGACTTTTCCAATCCTTGCAGAACCAGCTACCCTGAGCTCCCTTCAGAGGCACAGGCGGCAGCACCAGCTGGCCCATGCCCCCTCCTCAGAGGGCTGAGTGATAGTTCCCTGGGGCTTCTCTTTCAAGCCTCTGTTTTATTGTTGGTTTTGTTTTGTTTTGTTTTGTTTTTTGAGATGGGGTCTCACTCTGTCAGCCAGGCTGGAGTGCAGTGGTGCGATCTCAGCTCACTGCAATCTCTGCCTCCGGGTCTGAAGCAATCCTTCCACCTCAGCCCCCTGAATAGCTGGGACCACTAATAGTTGCGCTCCACCAAGCCTGGCTAATTTTTAGTATTTTTAGTAGAGATGGGGTTTCACCATGTTGGCCAGGCTAGTTTCAAACTCCTGACCTCAAGTGTCTACTGTGAGCCACCATGCCGGAAGCAATTTTTTTTTTTTTTTTAGATGGAGTTTTGCTCTTTTTGCCCAGGCTGGATTCCAATGGCGTGATCTCGACCCATTGCAACCTCCGCCTCCCAAAGTGCTGGGATTACAGGCACGAGCCACCATGCCCAGCCCTTGCAGCAATTTTTTAAGATGGCAAAATATAATAGAAAGTTTCAGAATATATCACACTACAAAATACAAATTAAGCAGCATGTGGTGATGGTATGGCCTGTAATCGGCTACTTGGGAGGCTGAGGCAGGACCACTGCTTGATGCCAGGAGTTCAAGACCAGCCTGGGCAACATAATGGGACTCCATCTCTACAAAAAATTTTAAAACTAGCCAGGCATGGTGACGTGCGCTTGTAGTCCCAACTACTCGGGAGGCTGAGGGAAGAAGACTGCTCGAGCCCAGGAGGTTGAAGGTGCAGTGGGCTGTGATTGCACCACTCCAGCCTGAGTGACAATGTGAGACAGGGCTTCACTCTGTCACCCAGGCTGATCTCAATCTCTTGGCCTCAAGCCATGTATATTTTTACTATGGGTCAAAATACTAAGGAAAAATAGCCACCGTCTGGTAAATGCTGCCAACCTTTTTTTTTGTTCATTTTTCTAAGTTTTAGAGACAGGGTCTTACTATGTTGCCCAGGCTGGTCTCAAACTCCTGGGCTGAAGCAAGCCTCCTGCCTCGATCTCCCAAAATGCTGGGATTACAGGCATGTGCCACCACGCCACCTCGCCACCTCTACAGACCTGCCAATCTTTTTTGAGACGGAGTTTTCCTCTGTCACCCAGGCTGGAGTGCAGTGGCGCAATCTCAGCTCACTGCAACCTCTGCTTCCCGAGTTCAAGTGATTCTCCTGCCTCAGCCTCCTGAGTAGCTGGGATTACAGGTGCATGCCACCACGCCTGGCTAATTTTTGTATTTTTAGAAGAGACGGGGTTTCATCATGTTGGTCAAGCTGGTCTTGAACTCCTGACCTCATGATTGGCCCACCTCAGCCTCCCAAAGTACTGAAATTATAGGCATGAGCCACCATGCCCGGCCTGCCAACCTTTTTAATGCCATGGCACACATAAAAAGTGATTTGGTCAGCGAAAATGGTATTTGTTTGGCTCACTGGGGCAAACAGATTAATCTTATTGGGGGTCAAGAGGTGACCAGGGCTGGGCACGGTGGCTCACACCTGTAATCCTAACACTTTTGGGAAGCTGAGGTGGGCAGATCACTTGAGGTCAGGAGTTTGACACCAGCCTCGGCAACATGGCAAAACCCTGTCTCTACTAAAAATACAATACTTAGCCAGGCTTGGTGGCACACACCTATAGTCACAGCTACTCGGGAGGCTGAGGCACGAGAATCGCTTGAACCTGGGAGGCGGAGGCTGCAGTGAGCCAAGATCATGTCACTGCAGTCCAGCCTGGGCGGCAGGGCAAGACCCTGTCTCAAAAATAAATAAATAGGCCAGGCACAGTGGCTCATGCCTGTAATCTCAGCACTTTGGGAGGCCGAGGCAGGTGAATCATGAGACCAAGAGACCCAGATCATCCTGGCCAACATGGTGAAACCCCATCTCCACTAAAAAATAAATAAATAAATAAAATTATAAACAGAAAAACAGGGGACCAGTTCAGGGGCTCAGTTATCCCAGCCCCTGGCAGCTGGTATCTGAGGCAGACCTGCACCCCTTCTTAGCACATCACTCAGGAAGCTCAGGTCTGGAGAATACGAGCAATCACGGTGCAGTGAAAAAGTGATCTGGAGACAGGCAGACAGGGGTATGAAGCCAGAGGAAAGGTCTGAGTACCGAGACCTGGGCCTGGGGGGGCCTCTAGCTGCTCACCCGGTTCAGCAATAAACCATTGTTGAATGCTTCGGTTTGAGTTCGCAGTTCTGGTAGCAACCAGCCCCCACACACCAAGTCACAGGAGCTGCCCAAGCAGTGTGTTCACGTGGTCGTATGTTTTTGTAAAACTTAAAAATTCTGGACATTGCAGTGGAGCTGGTCAAGCTCACTATCTCTCCACTGGAACTTCCTCTTCTTGCCATTTCCCTTCCTGCCAGGAGGCCCCAGTGTGGCCACAGCATTGTGAATGCATAACTGTGTATTTTCTTTCTTCTCGTTTTTTTTTGAGACGGAGTTTCGCTCTTGTTGCCAGGAGTGCCATGATGTGATCTCAGCTCACTGCCACCTCTACCTCCTGGGTTTAAGTGATTTTCCTGCCTCAGACTCCTGAGTAACTGGGATTACTGGCGCCCGCCACCACGCTTAGCACATCTTTTGTGTTTTTAGTAGAGATGGGGTTTCACCATGTTGGCCACGCTAGTCTCAAACTGCTGACCTCAGGTGATCTGTCCACCTCAGCTTCCCAAAGTGCTGGGATTATAGGTGTGAGCCACCTCGCCCGGCCTGTGTATTTTATTTCTTTTCTTTTTTAAAAAATATGGAATGCTTCATGAATTTGCGTGTCATCCTTGCGCAGGGGCCATGCTAATCTTCTCTGTAGCGTTCCAATTTTTTTTTAGTATATGTGCTGCCGAAGCGAGCACGTATTTTATTTCTTAAAAAGAGCCTCCAGATCACTTAAGTCCAGGAGTGCTGTGGAGGCAGTGAGCTATGATTGCACCTGGGTGACAGACTGAAACCCTGTTGCAAAACAAAAACATCAACAGCCAAAAGAGCCTCCAAAATTGCATAAGCTTCAAAGCCTGGCAAAACCTGAACCTGCCTCTACCTCCAACCTACTTGGCAAAGGAGTGGGAGTGGGGCGGGCAGGTTGTCCCCATCTTCCCATCTATGGTCCTTAGAACAGCCAATGCTGTATACCCTTTGCTGGGGGGATTTTCCTTTTCTTTTTTTTCTTTGAGACAGAGTCTTCCTTTGTCCCCCAGGCTGGAGCATACTGGAGCCATCTTGGCTCACTGAAACCTCCGCCTCCCAGGTTCAAGTGATTCTCCTGCCTCAGCCTCCCGAGTAGCTGGGATTACAGGCATGTGTCACCATGCCTGGCTAATTTTGTATTTTTAGTAGAGACGGAGTTTCTCCATGTTGGTCAGGCCGGTCTCAAACTCCCGACTTCAGGTGATCCGCCCACCTCAGCCTCCGAAACTGCGTGAGCCACCACACCCACCCTGTTTTTATACAACATTCTGTATTTATTTTTATACAGTATACTATATTTGTACTATATTCATATTTATACAGCATTCTGTATACTATATTTATACTATATTTATTTAGCATTCTGTGCTTAATAATCTTTGACAATCTTACCATATCAGGACATAGTCTGACTTCATTCTTTTTAAAGACTGCAGAGATTGCAGGCACCAAAATACATCTAATCATTGGGGGAGGTCTCATTAACACCATCCTTAATCCACTGTACTTGTCCTGCTCGGTCCAACCTAGTCTTGCACAGGACCTCGCAGAAGGCTGCTGTTTCCTGATCTTTTTTAGTGAGGCAGTTTTGTTCCTTCACGTAGGAGACCTCCTGGAAAGCGAAGTCAAGCAGGTAGATCGCGAGGTTGGCCCCCGCGGGTCAGGAAAGCAATTGTCTGCAGAAAAGCAAACTCTGATCCTTAAGATTAACGAGTAGCGGAAGCACCACGTGGGGAGTGCAGCCCCCTCTTTCCGCCTCACGGATTCAGCTCGGAAGTGTAGGGGTTTGTGGGGGGCGGTTGGGGAATGATAGCTGCCCCTTGAAGGAATGCCCAGGGCTGGGTCACGAGCTGGCATGAGTCAGCCCTAGTCTGTAAGTCCTAGTTATGAGGCTGCTGGTCTCGCGCCGTGCCCAGTCCCACTCAGCCTTCAATCTTCCGGCCGGGCCCCCGCTGGGCGCCCTCGAGGGAACGGCGCCACCGCGAGGCCGGCGCGGAGGCTGCGAGGGGCGCCCAGCCGGCTCGCGAACATGGTGGGATCCAGACGGAGCGCACCCTGCCTCCCCTCCCGTCGCGGAACTCTCCCTGCCCCCCGGGGTCTGGGCCTGGAGTGGTGTGACGGATGGCAGGGTGATCCGACACCGCCAGCCCACCGCGTCCCCAAGAGCCGGGGCCTCGGGCTCAGCTAAACGCCCCAGAGTCACACAAGCGCCCCATAAACGTCTGCTGAGTGAACGAAGGCGCCCCATCTATCAGAGGACTGCTCAGCGATCCCACAGGTCCAGCTCGCACTCGGCCGGCTGAACTACCCGGACACGCGAGCAGACCCCCAGGATTGCGCCCCTGCCAAAAGGCTGTTTATTTAGGTCCCGCTAAGGAGGCGGGGTGGGGATGGCACAAGCCGATTGGTTATGCAAATTGTGGAGCCAATTCCGGCCTGTGGTCCAGGAGACTACAAGTTCCAGAATGTATCCTTCCTCCAGCATAGGGAGAGGCCGAGGTTTCGGGAGAGTTGCCTGCTGGGAATTGTAGTCTTCATCTTGTTTGTTACGCAGGCGGAACGGGGGAAGGGAGAGGGAGTAAACTGTTACCACGTGACGCTTGGGTCAGGTGGTTGGGCCAGCTTCCGCGCTGGAGCTGTGATTGGCTGACTCTAATAAGAAGACGCCAGTAGGGGCGGGCCGAAGACTGGCGCAAGCGCACTGCGTTGTGAGTCTCGGGAGCCCTGTCGGAGAGACTATGGCGCTCAACAAGAATCACTCGGAGGGCGGCGGAGTGATCGTCAACAACACCGAAAGGTGAAAACACTGCGGAAGGATCCTGGAGGACCAAACTTCGGGTGTCGAGAAAGTGGGCGGCGGGTGGTGGGGAATAAGCCCCTGGAGAGGGAGCACTGATGGAGTGAGGTTGGAGGGGAACAGCTGGGGGCGGGGTTGAAGGAAGGTAGGTGGGCCGTGGGGGAGGGCCGGGAGGTTGCTGTCAGCTGGGAATTGGGGGTGGGACGTCTGCATGGGGACCTGGTATGGGACGACCGGTGGGGCCTAGGGGTGATTCTTGAACCCCTTCCCAGAGTTGTAACTTTAGTAGCTGGGAGGATCCCCAAACAAAAATAATTGTCATTTATTGAACGTCTACAACGTTACTATGTGTCAGACTCTGCGCCTTTTCTACCTTATTTAATAAAATTCTGTGCGGTACAATCTACTACTGTCCACATTTCACAGGTAGGTAAAGTGGGGCACAGAAGGTTAAGTAACTTACCCGAAATCACAACTCTGTAGATGGCAATTCCAAGAAAGGAGTCTTGACTCCAAAGTTAATAGGATTAACTACCATCATACAGGTTTCCAGTATGTTCCAGAACCGCTCAGGTTCCAGGTAAGAAACTGAGGCCCCAGAGGTGAAATTAAACAGATGACGTTTGTCAGATGTCTGACAGTTCCTGGCACTGTGTGGGTCCGTAAAGTCGGTCCCTTGCCTCTCTCTTGAATGCCTGTTGGTTTGAGTCACCCCTGAAGGCAGAGGTCTCCTAATTCAAGGTTCTTTCTGCTCCACCCTCCGCACCCCTTGCTCATTGCATTCTGTCTCTCCTCCAACCTCTGGGCTCCTCAAATGCCTTCTCTCTCCTTTTGTTCCTTGGGTATTGAAAATCAGACCAGCCAACCCTGAAATACCTCTTGAAGGAGCTTAGGAGGCACCTGCATCCCCAAAGGGGACATGGTGGAGTCAGAGCCCTGTACCCAGCTAAGGCCAGCATCCAGGTGCCCTGTGACTTGGGAATGTTTGATGAGTCAGAGGAAAATGGCTAGAGTGACCCAGACCGCAGCATGCTTACTTTCCCTCTATTTTACCTGCTCAGAGTGTGATGGTCGCAGCCTGTTTCTGGTAATTCCTTCTTCTCTCTGAGAGGTACTTCTCTTTTTTTATACCAGTGGTTTCCCACTTACCCTTCCCCTGTCAGAGAAAGTTGTGATATATGGGGGGAGGCAGAAGATAAACAGAACCGTGTGAACCTTTTCATCCTGTAATCAGAGACACCTCACACTGGCTTGTTGCGTCTCTGCATGAGTCAGTTCCCAGGCCCAGCCAGCTTTTCATACCATTTGGCCACATCTCTGGGGACTGTTGTTCTTTCTGTCTCTGTGGAACTTTCTGAGACAAGACCGTATCTATCCTGCTGGGCCTTGTACTTGGCTTAGGGCTCAGTCCTGCTTAATAAGGTGTGCCTTGTTTTAGAAAGTGCTTCAGCCTCCTGTCTGAATAAGTTGTATCTATAACAATTGAAGTTTAAGTCCAGTATTCAAATTTTGATAATTAGGCTGGGCATGGTGGCTCATGCCTGTAATCCCAGCACTTTGGGAGGCCAAGGCGGGTGGATCACCTGAGGTCAGGAGTTTGAGACCAGCCTGACCAACATGGTGAAACCCTGTCTCTACTAAATACAAAAAATTAGCCAGGCATGGTGGCGCATGCCTGTAATCCCAGCTACTTGGGAGGTAGAGGTAGAAAGATCGCTTGAACCCGGGAGGTGGAGGTTACAGTGAGCTGAGATCGTGCCACTGCACTCCAGCCTGGGCGACAAGAGTCAAACTCCCATCTCAAAAAAAGAAAAAGAAAAAAATTGATAAATAGTGAACTTTATTCTTCAAGTTGTGAACTCCTTTGAGAATGATGAAAACTGCAAACTCTCCTTCCAGAAAAATGCACATATGACGTACAGGATCATCTCAAGGACTTCATGGACAGACTTTCCTGCAGAACCAGCTTAACCCAGGTTTAAATGAACCCTGAAGGTGGTCCTATTGTGATGTGGACAGTTATCTCTTAGACGTGTTTATATATTAGGCTTGAAAAGCAAACCAACAAAAACAACATCTATCACAAGGACTTAAAAGAAAATAGAAGAGTTAAGCCAGCTTATCTAACCTGCTTGGGGGATGATGGCCTCTCCACAGCCCTGTAGCTCTGCTACAGTGGTGATCGTTTGGGGGCTGTGCAAGCGGGGTTTGGGAAATTTTATAGAACCCCAGCTTGCTCATTTCTTCCATGGCTATAGTAATGGGTTTTTTTGTTTGTTTGTTTTTAGGTTTTTTTTTTTTTTTGTAGAGATGGGGTCTCCCCATGTTAGCCAGTCTGGTCTCAAACTCCTGGGCTCAGGCGATCCACCCGCCTCAGGTTCCCAAAGTGCTGGGATTACAGGTGTGAGCCACCGCGCCTGGCCCTGTGAATGCTTTTAATGCAGCACTGTTGAGAGGGTTACGAGAGCTGATGTGCTGGACACTGCTTGGGAGAAAGGCCCAGTGTCTGGGTGATATCACATCTCCATACTGTCTCACCAAGGTTTTTCCTCTTTTCTCACCACAGCATCCTCATGTCCTATGATCATGTGGAACTCACATTCAATGACATGAAGAACGTGCCAGAAGCCTTCAAAGGGACCAAGAAAGGCACCGTCTACCTTACCCCTTACCGGGTGAGTTGCACAGCAGGACAGCTGCTTTAGAAGCTTGTTGTTGCTGTTGGAGGTGATGTGAGTCTTTCTTTCTTTTTTTTTTTTGAGATGGAGTCTTGCTTTCCCATCCAGGCTGGAGTGCAGTGGCGTAATCTCAGTTCACTGCAACCTCTACCTCCTGGGTTCATGCGATTCTCCTGCCTCAGCCTCCCAAGTAGGTGGGATTACAGGCATACACCACGCCGCCTGGCTGATTTTCGTATTTTTAGTAGAGACGGGTTTCACCATGTTAGCCAGGCTGGTCTCGAACTCCTGACCTCAGGCAGTCCGCCCACTTCGGCCTCCCAAAGTGCTGGGATTACAGTCGTGAGCCACCGCGCCCGGCCTAGTGATGTGAGTCTTAGCCTTAAGTCCACCTCAGCCTCGTAGTCGGGTGGCCTCTGAACCCTGGTGAATGTTAATGCCTCACTCTGCCTGTTTCTCTGTCATATGCTCCTGGATTCCAGAACCACTAGGCTCTTCGTGTAACTGACCTGACCACTGGGCAAGTGGACCCATGTAAATTTCAGAGCTGCTGCTGCAAAATCTCCATAGAGTTGGATGCAGCCACTGGGAGGACTTGGGCCTGGAAGCCAGAGATGATTATTGTGAATATTTTGTTTTCTGTGAGTAGCTCAGGAAGCCTTGTGCATATCCAGAGTGAGAAATGCGGTAAACAGGGTACAGTTGTATGACACAGCTTCCGGGCTGGGCAGAGAGCCCAGTACCGCCCCACAGAATGACAAATGCCAGGCTGCACAGTGGGCCTTGCCTGAGAGTTACCCACGTGGACTCTGAGAGGTTGAGAAATACAAATGGATATTCTTGGAAAAGGATTGCTGCTGTGACTACTCAAGACTTAGACTCAAAGACAGGCTGGTATGGTGACTCATGCCTGTAATCCCAGCACTTTGGGAGGCCAAGGCAGATAGATCACTTGAGCTCAGGAGTTCGAGACCAGCCTGGGTAACATGGCGAAACCCCATCTCTACAAAAAAATATAAAAATTAGCTGGGTGTGTAGCACGTGCCTATAGTCCCAGCTACCTCAGTGGCAGAGGTGGAGGATAACTGGAGCCAGGGGAGGCTGAGGCTGGATTGAGCTGGGATTATGCCGCTGCACTCCAGCCTGGGCAACAGAGTGAGACCCTGCCCCCACCCCCGCCCAGAAAAAAGACTTAGACTCAAAGACGGCTGAAAAAAGAGCAGCACATTTTCAAGTTTTAATCTCCACGACTTAGCAGACACAGGGGAGTCTCAAAACCGCATCTCTGGAGGCTCAAGTTGGCATCTTCAGTCACAGATTAAAGTCGTGGGTTTAAAACGCTGGCCGTGTGTGGTGGCTCATGCCTGTAATCTTAGCACTTTGGGAGGCCAAGGCAGGTGGATCACCTGAGGTCAGGAGTTCCAGACCAGCCTGGCCAACATGGCGAAACGCTGTTTCTACTAAAAATAACAAAAATTGGCCAGGCGTTGTGGTGCTTGCCTGTAATCCCAGCTACTCGGGAGGCTGAGGCAGAAGAATCGCTTGAACCCGGGAGGCAGAGGCTGCAGTGAGCCAAGATGGGTCCACTACACTCCAGCCTGGGTGATGGAGTGAGACTCTGTCTCAAAAAAATAAAAAATAAAACCCAAGGGGTGCTCCAGGCACAGATGGAGAGCGTGTGTTGCTGTTTCTAGCCCCTCTCGCTGGGAGCTAACGACCTGCTGCGCCATCACTCTCAGTTCTGCAGAGCTCAGGCTGGAGATCCCCCGCCTTTCAGGAGCCCATCCCTGCCTTGCCACTGCCTGTCCTTCCCTAGCTTTGTGACCCCCTCACTTAGGCACCACTGCCACCACTTCCCCACCACCACTTCAGTGACAGAGCAGTCTGCCCTGCTCATACTGTCTGTGACCAGCACATATTTCTCCCATGTACTTGAGCTTGGCCTCTCCAGGCTGCGGTAAGCCCTTTCTTTTTCCAGAGCTCTCTCCAAGAGTGTCTGGCACAGAGAGAGCCATGGGGCTGCTGGACCTCGGCACTGGGAGCGCACTCGTCACTCCCAGGAGGCAGGCAGGAAGCATGGCACATGGGCTGTGCTTCCAGTGCTGACAGCCTCACGCTGTCTCCCTGCAGGTCATCTTTCTGTCCAAGGGGAAGGATGCCATGCAGTCCTTCATGATGCCATTCTATCTCATGAAAGACTGTGAGATCAAGCAGCCTGTGTTTGGTGCAAACTACATCAAGGGAACAGTGAAGGCCGAAGCGGGAGGTAGGTGATGGGGACTCAGGGACCCGGACGGGGCCTCCAGGGAGGTACTGTGGGAGCCTCTGACTGCCGCCATGGGAGCGTCACCTTCAGACCCTTATCGCCCTAGCCGTGACCTCTTCCCAGCTCCGGGCTGCCAGCTGGTGGGGTTTGGTTGCCAAGAGCTGGGGAAAATGTTGGCGTTAAAGACGGCAGCTCAGATCAGCTTTTCAGAGCGTGAAGTCCGCAGAAGCCTGTGAACTGAGTCAAGATGCTTAGTGCAACTTGGCAAGTGCATACAAATTTCAGACTCAGGAAGGAGCTGCATCAGTGAGGCTCTTGAGAGGGGCCTCTTCTTGAGAGCCAGGAAGAGGCAGCTGCCTCTGGGAAGCCAGGGTCACCCTGCTTTGGGGCTGGCCTTTTGGCAGGCCCCAGAGACCTCTGCATTGAATTCGCCTTCCCCTTCACCCCCAGCCAGACCCACCCTTGCTGTTGAGGTGCTCTTGGTCCCCCTTCGGGCAGAAGTCAAACTAGAGGGGCCGGGGTCCGTCCTTGGGCCCCCTTAGGACAAGAGGTCTGCTCTGAATGTCAAGGTCGGTTCATGCTAAGTGAGCTTGTTCCTGTGAAGCTGCCAGGCTTGACTGGGAAGGGAGAGAAATCTTGATGTTAGTTCTAAAACCAGACCAGGGCGCCCTTGGCTCCTGTGGACATATTGGGCCAGGGTGGGAGGACAGGCTTGTTCCAGGAAGAAAAGGCCCCTGTTCCAAAGGGGATAGCAGCATGGCAGGGCCAGGCTCTTACGCAGTCAGCAGGCCAGAAGCCATGGCACCGGGAAGTCCCCATCACAGTGCAGGCCTAGTCCCCACAGCCTTCTGGGCGCTGGATGGGGCCCTGGAGAGGAAAACAGCCATCTCTTTGAGCATAGATTTTCTTTGCCTGCGCTGTTTATGCACTGTCTTTCCCCTCGCAGGTGGCTGGGAAGGCTCTGCTTCCTACAAGCTGACGTTCACGGCAGGGGGCGCCATAGAGTTTGGACAGCGGATGCTCCAGGTGGCATCTCAAGGTATCCAGGCTCCGAAGATTAGGAGCCAAGGCCACATTGAACATGGAGGGGGTTTGGTTTGAGTTTGCTTCCTTTTTGTTTTGCTTTTTTAAGCACTCAAGAGGTAAGTGTCTGGGCACCAGGCTGACCAGGCCTAGGAGTTGGGAAGAAAAGCTGTAACTGGCCTCAGCTCTGTCCTGTCCCTCAGAGGCTGCGCGTCCCTGTCAGGAGCAGGTGGATGGCATTCTGACAAAACAGTTTGGACTCAAGGGCCTTTCACGATGGCCTCAGAAAACACATACCCGGCCAGGCGCGGTGGCTCACGCCTGTCATCTAAGCACTTTGGAGGCCAAGGCAGGCAGATCACCTGAGGTCGGGAGTTCAAGACCAGCCTGACCAACATGGTGAAACCCCGTCTTTTAAAAAAAAGAAAAAGAAAACACACACCCAACCCAACCATTGAACTGCGGTTTTGCAGCCATTTCGGATGACCGAGCGATGGGTCCAGCAGACATTCTCCCCCAGCTCATTCCTACCCAAGCCCCGAGCCTCTCTCCTGGCCTCTGTCCACCCCTCCACCCTTGCCTTGCCCTGGCTCTGACCTCTCCCATCCTCCTCATCACCCCATCCCTGAGCAAGGCAGCCCCGAGTGTGGGTGGAGAGTGGAGCGGGACGGGCAGGGCATGTCTGCTGGGCACTTTCCCGGCACCCAGTGGCTCCGCCTGCAGGCAGTGGGGCCACCCTCTCCCCGCCCCAGGCAGGCCGCGCTCATTTCTCTCTCCCCTTGTACTTGTAGCCTCCAGAGGTGAAGCCCCCAATGGAGCCTATGGCTACTCTTACATGCCCAGCGGGGCCTATGTCTATCCCCCACCAGTCGCCAATGGAATGTATCCCTGCCCTCCTGGCTACCCCTATCCACCGCCCCCACCTGGTGAGTGTGTCCTTCGCTGCCCAGCCTCCCCTCATGAGCCCACCCACCCAGGCTCCCCCCAGGCCAGGGAGACTTCACTCCTTGAGTTGCTTCAGGACTGACGAAGAGCTAGAGAGGCCTGAGGGGTGCTGGCCCTCGGAGTGGGCCGCAGCCGGGGTGCTCACGGTTCTCTATCACTCTCTTGCCGAGCAGAGTTCTATCCAGGACCTCCCATGATGGACGGGGCCATGGGATACGTGCAGCCCCCACCACCGCCCTACCCCGGGCCCATGGAGCCTCCGGTTAGCGGCCCCGATGTCCCCTCCACTCCTGCAGGTGAGGGCCCTTGGGTGCTGGCAGCCCTTCAGGACCAGCCTTCTCCTCCCCAAGGTCACACAGAGAGCCTCAGAATGTCCAGAGCCTGCTGGGAGCCACAGAGGATGGATGGCCTCTGGGCTACCCCAGGGGCCCAGCAGGGCCGCCGGCTGATGGTTCGGAGCTAGAGTCCGGCCCCACCCCCATCCCTTGGCCAACCATGCGCCCTTGGCAGGGAGGGTCACCCTGTGTGCTCTCATCTGCGCTCAGCTTGTCACAGTGGCACCCTGGTGGGGTTGGCTCAGGGATTAGCTGAGGTGAGACATGAGATGGAGAGGAAAGTGCCAGCACATGGCAAGTGCCCGGGAAGCCTCACCTACTGCTCTTACTGGTGGAACTGGGCCCCCAGCACCAGCTGCCCTGAGCCATGGGGGCCCAGGGTCTCTGGGCTGAACTCAGGAGGAGGGGAGAACTTGCCACCGACACCGGGTGTGTTTGCTCTCACAGCCGAAGCCAAGGCCGCAGAAGCCGCCGCCAGCGCCTATTACAACCCAGGCAACCCTCACAACGTCTACATGCCCACGGTGAGAGATCATGGATGCGCCGGTGCAGCCCCACAGCCACGGATGCTGGGAACTATGAGGGAAGACCGCGCCTTGTTTTAAACCTAACCAGAATCTTCCTTTTCTCCCTTCTTTAGAGCCAGCCACCACCACCTCCCTACTACCCACCGGAAGATAAGAAGACCCAGTAGGCCCTCCTGCCTCCCTGCCTCCCACCCCCATCTCTCTATCCTACCCTTCCCATCAGGGCCGCACTGGGGTTGGGGGAGTGGAGGGGGTGCCTTGTTCTCCCTCCAGGTCTGATCATAAACAATTACCAGGAACTATCGTGGGACATTAGGGCCCCTGGCCTCAGGAGAGGCACCGCCCAGCTTCCCATGCCAGCCCGGAGCCCATGACGCTGCCCAGTGTGCCCCCTCACCATCTGGGGTTCTCCTGGGAGCACGGGGCATCCCCTGTTCCTGTTTCACTCTCATAGCTTCTCCCCTCAAAGGGACTCTCTGGCCACCTCCTCCGCTGCAGTCCAGCTCCCTCAGTCTGTCAGCCACTGCTACACTCAGCCTCATGAACCACTCCAGACCAGCCAGGCATCTTCCTGGGCCCTGCCAGGCCCTGCTCACATTCCCTCCGCTGGTCTGTGCTGGTCCCAGAAGGCCACCATGCCTGCATTCCACTTAGCCACCCTCCCTTCCCTGTCCTGTGTCATGCTGTTGTCACCTGTGTGACTTTTGAAGCTATAAAATGAGCTTCCAGGGCTTGGGTGGCGTGGGGGCAGGGCCGCTGAGGCTGGAAGGAGCCCTTCTGCCTTCTGCTGGTGTTTCTGGAATTTGCATTCCCTCCCCTCTCACCTCCCTCTAGAAGGGGCTTCCTGGCTGGAACTGGAGAATGCATGTCTGTCCACTTGGGGGCTGCTGGGTGGGCGGGGAACAAGGACCCCGACCTGCGAGCCGCCCGGGACCTGCCACCAGCCTCTCAGCCCGCTTCTCCCCCGTAAGCTTTGTTCATGCCTCTGAATGCGCTAACACTCGCTCTTGTTTGTCCTGGACCGGCCATGAAGTGAGGAGATGGTTATTTAAAGAGAATTCCCTATTTATTTGACAAAAAATCCAGTTAATATATTAATGTGAAATAAACCCTGTTTGCACCTTGACTTGTTTGCTGAAAATGTGAAATAGTAAAAGTGAAATAACTGGACCCTTTCTGGCTCTGCGTGCGGTGACCCAGGGGGGTCTCTTTCGGAAGGAGAGAGCCTTCTGGCTGCTGAGGGCCCTGGAGGGTCTGGGACGATTCGCTCCCACGGGAGGATTCTCACGGCCCAGCCTGTCTGGTCCCCAGGACAGCTCTGGCCTCTGGATCCCTTTCTGGTGGTCATCGCTCAGCAGCTGTGTCCCTCCCCCACTGAGTCCCCAGGGCCTGACGGACAGAGGTGGATGCGGCCTGGCCTGGATGGGAGGGGCCCGGCCTGGATGGGAGGGGGTTGGCCGCCACCTCAACCCCTGCTGGCTCCTCAGGGAATGGCAGCCCTGGCCCAAGTCCTGGCTGCTGGAGGGAGGAGCCCAGAGCACGTCAGGACCTGTGACAGTGACACTTGGCCAGCCAAGTTGGGCTTGCCACCACCCACATCACTCGCCCTTCTATGAACTTGGAGGGAGAGGAGGGTGGGAAATGGCTAAAGGCCGTGGCCAGGCCCACACGCCCCTGAGTCCCCAGCCCAGCACTGGGCACAGTGTGGGCAGGCCACAGAGCTCTAGGAAAGCCCCGCGCTGAGGCATATTTCCCTGTCTCTGGGAGCCAAGTTTGTCCTCAGGAGAGATCAGGCAGTGGCCGCTCTGCCTCCTCCTGGCCAGCCTGGCCTGGAGCTCTCTGCGGCTTGGCTAAGCCCCCTTCAAGGGCGTCTAAAGGGAGCACCCTCCTGACCGCCAAGGTGGGGGGAGGGGGGGCGGGGCCATAGCGCCGTCCCTGCCCGGCACAGCTTGGCCCCGTCATCTCCATGGAATGTCACCTGTGGGGCCAAACAGGCTGAGCAATTGTCCTCCAGGGAGACGCTTCTCGGGAGACCCCACCCTGAGCCCCACCCCACCCCGCCCCGCCCCGCCCCTGGTCTGGACTCACTTGGAGAAGTGGGGCGAGAACCCCTGGGGCCCATGTCAGCTTCCCTCAGTGCCCGGCCCAGCCTGGGCACAGCACATGGATGGGGCAGGATGCTGCCCACTCATTGTGGCCACCCCGCCCGCTGAGAGCGCTGGCTCCTTCTCAGGGCCTCTGTGGGAGGGGGGGGAGCGGGGCCAGGCCTGCCCACAGAGTCCACTTTCTGCTCTAGCAGGAGGAGGGTCCTGCAGGGATCCTGGCTGGGGAAGGTGCAGGGGGCCTAGGAGACCGCCTCTCCCAGGCGGTGACACCCTCACCCTTCCGTCCCCCCCAACCCTCCCCTGCAGAGGGTGGCAGCCCCAGGCTCTTTGCATAATCCTGTGGCTTCGCTGTCTTCACCCAGCACCAGCGGACAGGGAAGGGCAGAGAAGGCCGCCATGGCGACGACACTCCTCTCCCATCCGCAGCAGCGCCCTCCCCTCTTGCGCCAGGCCATCAAGATAAGGCGTCGCAGAGTCAAAGATCTACAGGATCTTCTGCCCCAAACGGCCCCAGAGGTAGGAGTGACCTCACCGGGGAAAGAGCCAGCCTGGGGGAGCGCTGTGGTCTCAGTGTGGGTGCCCTGCTGTCTGGCCCCACCTCTGGAAGGCTGAGACTGAGGACCGGGGACCCTCCCTGCCTGCCCCTCCCTGGGCAGAGCCTCGTGGGCCACAGAGCAGGGGCTCTCAGGTGTCCTCTGGGCCACTGCGGAGAGGCCCTGCGGTCTGAGCCTCTCTGAGCCCCTCCTCTGGTGGGCCTGACTCCCCATCCCCTGCTCCTCCAGCTCCAGAGGCACCAGCTCTGTTAGGTGGGGGCATCCCGGGTGTGGGGTGAGCTGTTCAGGCAGCAGCAGACCCCGAGGCCGGCGTGGCACCCCCTCACCTCCGCTGCTGAGCCTCACTTCCGCAGCTGGGTGAGGAGCAGCCGCCACCGATAAGAGCTGTTTCCTCTGGGGAAGGGAGGGAGGTAGGGTGTGAGTGTGGAGGCCTCGCACTACTGGGTGCCCATGGACCTCGGCCACAGCAGGCCAGGGGACGGACCCCCAGGAGGCCCGCTGGGGGAACAGGTGCGGGCATCGGTGGGGCTGGAGGCCAGGGTGCTGGGGCCCCATGCCCTTGGCCTGGTTCAGGCCTCGGAGGAGCTTTTCCTGCCCAATCTAAGGCTGCTCTGGGCCTCCCCGGACACTCTGCCTTTCCACCTTGCTCTGTAGATCCAGGCTCCGTCCCACCACTTCTCCCCGGAGCAGGTAAGAGTTGAGTGTTGGGGTGCAGAGAGGTGGGGAGGGTGCTGTGCACTCTCCTGCTGGCCGATGCTGATGGCCGCAGCTTGTGGTAGGGAGGGGGCTCCCAGGTCTCAGACCCCTCCACTGCACAAGCCGCCCCTTGTCCTGCCCTTGGCGTGAGGTGTTGGTGCCAGGGGTGGCTGATGGGGGTTCCCAAGGTTACCCTGTGTGTCTCAGCGGGCCCTGCTCTATGAGGACGCACTCTACACGGTCCTGCACCGCCTGGGTCAGCCTGAGCCCAACCATGTGACGGAGGCCTCTGAGCTGCTGCGATACCTGCAGGAGGTGAGCCCAGCCCCCACTCCATCCCCCTCCTGCAGCTGCCCCATCCCGTGCCCCCAGCCGCCCACCCGCCTGCCTCCCCACCAGGCCTTCCACGTGGAGCCAGAGGAGCACCAGCAGGCGCTGCAGCGGGTCAGGGACCTCGAGGTAACCCGGGGCCAGGGCCACCCTGGGCAAGGAGGGGCCTGGGAAGCCCACCCCGCCTCAGGGACTCAGGCCACCCCTCCTGTCCGTCCAGAAGCCAACATTTTGTCTGAAGGCAACAGTGAAACAGGCCAAGGGCATTCTGGGCAAAGATGTCAGTGGTGAGCATGGGGCAGGGTTCCCGGGGGGCTTCTTCCTGGCTCCTTCCTCTGCCATCACAGCCTGGCCCCAGGACTCTTGGTGGGAGCACCCACCTACCAGAAGCCCTGTGGCGCTGCCCCACCCCCATGCTGCTGGTCCCCTTCTCTCTCCCCAGGAGGAGGCTCAGCCCTGGAAGGGGTGATGAGGGCCTCTCCCCTGGACCCAGCCAACTCCCTGGCTGCCTCATCTTCTCCACTCCTCCCCAGGGTTCAGCGACCCCTACTGCCTGCTGGGCATTGAGCAGGGGGTGGGTGCACCAGGGGGCAGCCCCGGGTCCCGGCGGCGGCAGAAGGCTGTGGTGAAGCACACCATCCCCGAGGAGCAGACCCACCGTACGCAGGTCATCACGCAGACGCTCAACCCTGTCTGGGATGAGACTTTCATCCTGTAGGTGGCCCCACCCCAGCCCCTACTCTGTCTGGGTCTCCTCTGGGTGGCAGGGTCTCCCCCAGGCATTGAGATGAGTAGGTCTTCCTGGCTCAGGGGAGGGGGTTTGGCCCTGGGCAAAGACTGAAGGAGGAGCCCATCTGGAGGCATAGTAGGTCAGATGGGATAGAACAACATGATTGCCATGCGTGCTGGGGGCAAGGAGGGTCTCGGGCCCTTGTGGGTGAGTCTGGGGGTGCCTGAAGCCGTACCTTAAAGGAGGCAGGACTGGGTGCAGTGGCTCATGCCTGTAATCCCAGCACTTTGGGAGGCTGAGGTGGGCAGATCACTTGAGGCCAGGAGTTCGAGACCAGCCTGGCCAACATGGCAAATCCCCCTCTCTACTAAAAATACAAAAAAATTAGCTGGTGCCAGACACAGTGACTCACGCCTGTAATCCCAGCACTGTGGGAGGCTGAGGCAGGTGGATCACCTGAGGTCAGGAGTTCAATACCAGCCTGGCCAACATGGTGAAACCCCACCTCTCCTAAAAATACAAAAATTAGCTGGGTGTGGTGGCTCATCCCTGTAATCCCAGCTACTCAGGAGGCTGAGGCAGGAGAATCATTTGAACCTGGGAGGCGGAGGTTGCAGGGAGCCAAAATTGCGCCATTGCACTCTAGCTTGGGTGACAGAGCCAGGAAAAAAAAAAAAAAAAAAAAGGCAGGGATGCGGCTGGGAGGAGAGTCTGGCAGGATAGGTGACAACTCTGTGACTCCATGGCTCTGGGCTGGGGTCACAGGCTTCGTCTGGGGGCATCCACCCGCCAGGGCCCTCAACCAGGCCCTTTTCTCCATACAGGGAGTTTGAGGACATCACCAATTCGAGCTTTCATCTGGACATGTGGTGAGTGACCTGGCCTGCCCCTAGGAATGGGAAGAGAAAGGATCTGGGGTGAAGAGGCAGAACTTTCTCCTGGAAGAGGTCATAGGCATGCTCTCTGCTTCCTTCTCAAACCTGTCCCACCAGGGACCTGGACACCGTGGAGTCTGTCCGACAGAAGCTTGGGGAGCTCACAGATCTGCATGGGCTTCGCAGGTGGGTGTTGCAGGGCTCACAGGGAAGGAGTGGGGGCTCCTTCTGCCCCCCATCCCCTGTCATGCACACTGAGTGCTGGGGTGCTGGCGCCTTTGGGGTCCAGGTTGCTGCGGCTGGGGGTAGATTCCAGCCTGATCCCTTCCAATGCTTGTGGCATCTCCCTCATGGGAGCCTGCCTGATGCAGGATCTTTAAGGAGGCCCGGAAGGACAAAGGCCAGGACGACTTTCTGGGGAATGTGGTTCTGAGGCTGCAGGTGAGGAGGATGGGGAAAGGGGTCCAGGAGCAAGGCAGAGGGAGGGGTTGGGAGGGACTCTGGGGAGAGGCTCCACGTCAGCATCAAGCTGAGCCTGGGGTCCGCCTTCCATTGCCTCTGCTGCCCCTGACTCTGTGAGGTTCTGACACTCATGGAACGGGCATCCCCGCCTGCCAGGACCTGCACTGCCGAGAGGACCAGTGGTACCCCCTGGAACCCCGCACTGAGACCTACCCAGACCGAGGCCGGTGCCACCTCCAGTTCCAGCTCATCCATAAGCGGGTAGGTGGAGTCCTGAGCCAGTGACTGTGCCCAGCTCCTGCAGTGGTCTGGCTGGGTTGGGGGGCTGGCTGCTGCCAGTGTGGGCCCTGACTGCTCACAGAGGCCTCATTGCAGAGAGCCACCTCGGCCAGCCGCTCGCAGCCCAGCTACACGGTGCACCTCCACCTCCTGCAGCAGCTCGTGTCCCATGAGGTCACCCAGCACCAGGTACTGCCCTCCCGGAGCTGGGCACGGCCAGGGCTCCCCTTCGGGTCCTGACACTCCTCCATCTGCTCCCTCAGGCAGGCAGCACCTCCTGGGACGGGTCGCTGAGTCCCCAGGCTGCCACCATCCTCTTTCTCCACGCCACACAGAAGGACCTGTCTGACTTCCACCAGTCCATGGCGTGAGTGCACAGCCCTGGGCAGAACCCCTGAGCCACCAGCCCCCACTACCCTCCCGCCCTCCTGCAAGCTGATAGCCCAAAGTGTAATTCTCAGCAGAGTTCCCTTTGGCCCAAAATGTATGTTTTAAGTTTTGAATCAGTTACCAACTTTAAAAAGTCTAGAGATTCGGCTGATGTGGTGGCTCACTCCTGTAATCCCAGGACTTTGGGAGACTGAGGCAGGAGGATCACTTGATCCCAAGAGTTCAAGGCTACAGTGAGCTATGATCACGCCAACACACTCCTGCCTGGACCACAGAGTGAGACCTCATTTCTAAAAAAAATTAGAAAAAACCATCTGGAGATTTCACATACTGTCTAGATCTCCAGCTTCTCATGAAACGTAAGTGCTGGAATTGCAAGGCCAGAATTCTGCTGCTTTTTTTTTTTTGAGACGGAGTTTCACTCTTTTTGCCCAAGCTGGAGTGCAATGGCATGATCTTGGCTCACTGCAACGTCTGCCTTCTGGGTTCAAGTGATTCTCCTGCCTCAGCCTCCCGAGTAGCTGAGATTACAGGCATGCGCCATCACACCTGGCTAATTTTGTATTTTTAGTAGAGATAAGGTTTCCCCATGTTAGTCTGGCTGGTCTTGAACTCCCGACCTCAGGTGATCCACCCGCCTCAGCCTCTCAAAGTGCTGGGATTATAGACGTGGGCCACCACACCCCGCCATTTTGCGGCTTTTTTGAGTGGCCAGAGCAGAGCGATGTGTCTGCTTCTGCACATCACAGCTGCCACTGGGCCCACTTCAGTCGCTTTCATCTCCTGAGTCCTTCTGGGCATTTGAGTTTGGACCCTGTCCCTAACCCCAGCCCTGTTTCCCAGTGCCATAGCTTTCAACTCAGCAAACCTATGCCCAATATGAACAGGTCTATGTTGAGGGCCAGTCACATCAGGTCCTAGGAATACCGGGGAAGGCACAGGGTCACAGCCATTCCAGTGCAGTGAGGAGGGCAGAGATGAGCACAGCCTGCCTGGTGCGGTGGCTCGAACCTGGAATCCCGGCACTTTGGGAGGCCGAGGCAGGCAGATCCCTTGAAGTCAGGAATTTGAGACAAGCCTGGCCAACATGCTGAAACCCCATCGCTACAAAAGATACAAAAATTAGCCGGGCATGGTGGCACAAGTCTGTAATCCCAGCTATTCAGGAGGGTGAGGCACGAGAATGTCTTAAACCTAGCAGGTGGAAGTTCCAGTGAGCTAAGATTGCGCCACTGCACTCCAGCCTGGGCGACAGAGTGAGACTCCGTCTCAGAAAAAAAAAAGAGAGAGAGATGGGACACAGCCAGGGGCTGGTCAGGGGATGAACAGGAGCAGGATGCTGCCTCAGGCCTGGGCTGGGACTTGGCATCTGAGAGGGAGGTAGAGGGAGACTGGGGAGGGCATTTCTGGACCAGGGTCAGCGTGTGTACTGCTAGGACGTCAGGCAGGTGGGTGATCAGATTAGAGGGTGGGATGGCGTCGAGGCTGGAGACTGGAACAGACACCAGATGGGGAGGAGCCTGGTTTGCCCGCAGGGCCCAAGCACAGTAATGCAGGTGGCTCAGTGTCCAGCAGGGACCTCGGCCTGTCCCCAGGCTGTTTCTCTCATCCTCTGCCCTCTCACTGGACCTTATGTGTTTGACGTCCCCCTAAACCATCCGAAAGGAAGTTCTCGCTGATGTTTGCCACATGTGTGTGAAGGCTCAAGTCCTTAGATCCAATTTTTCTTTTCTTTTTTTTTTTTTTGAGCTGGAGTTTCCCTCTTGTCACCCAGGCTGGAGTGCAGAGGCCCGATCTTGGCTCACTGCAACCTCCGCCTCCTGGGTTGAAACTATTCTCCAGCCTCAGGCCTCCCAAGTAGCTGGGACTACCACCACGCCCAGCTACATTTTGTATTTTCAGTAGAGACAGGGTTTCACCATGTTGGCCAGGCTGGTCTCGAACTCCTGACCTCAGGTGATCTGCCTGCGTTGGCCTCCCAAGTGCTGGGATCACAGGTATGAGCCACCATACCCGGCCAATCCAATTTTTCAAAAACAGCAAGAAATCCTGAAGTTTTAAAATCGCAAAGATCTCAGTCTGGGCAATTTGAAAAGCATCAATGAAAACAAACAAACAAAAATCCTGGCTGCGTGCGGTGGCTCTCACCTGTACTCCCAGCACTTTGGGAGGCCGAGGTAAGGGGATCACTTAAGGTCAGGAGTTCAATACCAGCCTGGCCAACATGATGAAACCCCGTCTCTACTAAAAATGCAAAATTCAGCTGGGCATGGTGGTGCATGCCTGTAGTCCCAGCTACTTGGGAGGTGGAGGCTGGAGAATCGCTTCAACCCGGGAGGTGGAGGTTACAGTGAGCCAAGATCGCGCCACTGCACTCCAGCCTGGGTGACAGAGTGAGACTCCATCTAAAAAAAATCCTGCGTATCACATTGAGCCACTAGTTTTCAATCTGTGCTGATGGATGGGGCTCCGCCAGGTGCCCTGGAGGAGGGAGGTGATTCCCTCCACCTGAGGCTTCGTGAACAGGAGAAGATAACGCCCTCCTCCCCGCCCAGCTGAGAGTTTCCTGTCCCTGCAGGCAGTGGCTGGCCTACAGCCGCCTCTACCAGAGCCTGGAGTTCCCCAGCAGCTGCCTTCTGCACCCCATCACCAGCATCGAGTACCAGTGGATCCAGGGCCGGCTCAAGGCAGAACAGGTGGGCATGCAGTGGGCAAGGGGTGCTGGGCGGGCAGGCAGGGCCCAGGGAGGGGAAGGGGAGCAGCAGAGGCTGTCAGGCCCCTAAAGCCTCTCCTGGCTCTGCAGGAGGAGGAGCTGGCTGCCTCATTCAGCTCCCTGCTGGCCTATGGCCTCTCCCTCATCCAGAGGTTCCGCTCCATCTTCCCCCTCTCTGTCTCGGACTCCCCAGCCCGGCTGCAGTCTCTCCTCAGGTCGGTGGGGTCAGGGATGAGGGAGCAGCAGGGGTGCCGGGGGGGTGGGAGGAGTGAGTATGGTGCAGCAGGCACTTTGGACACAGCTCCTTCTGTCTTGCAGGGTCCTGGTCCAGATGTGCAAGATGAAAGCCTTCAGAGAGCTATGCCCCAACACTGCCCCGTTGCCCCAGCTGGTGACTGAGGCCCTGCAGGTGTGGCACTCACGCTGGGGATGGGGGAGACATGTGCTGGGGCTGGCAATCCCTCCCTGCTCACGGCCTCTTTGTCGACAGACTGGCACCACTGAATGGTTCCACCTGAAGCAGCAGCACCATCAGCCCATGATGCAGGTGAGGGTGCTGGGCAGGGAGGGTGGGGGGTGCTGCCTGCCTCTGGCACCCCTGCTCAGCCCACCTCTGTCCCTGAAGGGCATGCTGGAGGCGGGCAAGGCCTTGCTAGGCCTGGTACAGGACATCATTGGCGACCTGCACCAGTGCCAGCGCACGTGGGACAAGATTTTCCACAAGTGAGCAGACAGCCAGGTCGGGAGGTAGTGGGGCATTGGCTCAGAGCTGGAACCACAGGGACCTGGTGTGTGCCACTGGGTAACAGCTGATGCCTTTCCTCCAGTACCCTCAAGATCCACCTCTTCCCCATGGCTTTCCGGGAGCTGCAGTGGCTGGTGAGTCCTTCGCCCCCGTGTCCAGGCCATGCCCTCCATGACAGAGCTGTGTGCCCCACCCTCCACATCTTTCTTTTGCAGGTGGCCAAGCGGGTGCAGGACCACACGACAGCTGTAGGCGATGCAGTGTCCCCAGAGATGGGCGAGAGTCTGTTTCAGCTCTACATCAGCCTCAAGGAGCTCTGCCAGCTGCGCCCGAGCTCCTCAGAGAGGTGGGCAGCAGGCCAATTGCCGGCAGCTTCGAGGGGACAAGGGAGGGGAGGGTGGACGAGGCCCTGGGGTCCATGCTGGCCCTAGCCTTACCAACGCCGAGTCCCGGCACTCCCCAGGGACGGAGTCATGGCCCTGGAGAATTTCCACCGCTGGTTCCAGCCAGCCATCCCTTCCTGGCTGCAGAAGACGTACAGTGTGGCACTGGCACGGGTGCAGCGCGCTGTGCTGATGGATGAGGTGGGGGCGGGGCCCTGGTTTGGGGGTGGGGCTTGGGCTCTGCCTGGACCTCCAAAACGTAGTAAAAGCTGATAACATGCTCTGAACGTCCCTTTTGGGTGCACTTGAGGCCAGTTGTGTGCGAAATGCTGCCTCTGGATATCCTTGGGGCTAACTGTGGCTTCACTTTGCCTGAGCTCCCGCAGCCTGGGGCTCTGAGCGGAGCCTTGCTTGTCTCTCGGGAAGCTCCCTGCCCAGCTCTGTGCCTGGCGGTGGTAGCTGCTCTGAATGAAGGAAGGAGGGAGGGAAGGGGGTGGATTGGCAGTGTCCTGAGTCCTCCTTTCTAAGCGCCCCCTCCCCCCAGCTGGTGCCCCTGGGTGAACTGACCAAGCACAGCACATCCGCGGTGGATCTGTCCACCTGCTTTGCCCAGATCAGCCACACTGCCCGGCAGCTGGACTGGCCAGACCCCGAGGAGGCCTTCATGATCACTGTCAAGTTTGTGGAGGTGCGGCATCTTCCATGTGCTCGTCCCCTTCTTTCTAGAACAGCCACATGGTTTCTCCCAAGCTCTCACCCAAGCAGCCTCCCAAGGCCTGTGTCACTGACTTTCCCATGCCCTCCCACCCGCCCTTCCTGGGTGCCCCACCCATGGATCAGTTCCCTCCGTCCAACCCCACCCTAGGACACCTGTCGCCTGGCCCTGGTATACTGCAGCCTTATAAAGGCCCGGGCCCGCGAACTCTCTTCAGGCCAGAAGGACCAAGCCCAGGCAGCCAACATGGTAAGGCCAGCGCTGGGGCTAGGAGTCTGGCTGGGTGTGGGGACCAGCCCGGGTGCCCTTCAGGAAGCTCTGCATCCCTGTTCCAGCTGTGCGTGGTGGTGAATGACATGGAGCAGCTGCGGCTGGTGATTGGCAAGCTGCCTGCCCAGCTGGCATGGGAGGCCCTGGAGCAGCGGGTAGGGGCCGTGCTGGAGCAGGGGCAGCTGCAGAACACGCTGCATGCCCAGCTGCAGAGCGCGCTGGCCGGGCTGGGCCACGAGATCCGCACTGGTGTCCACACCCTGGCCGAGCAGGTACCTTGTCTGACTGCACAGACACCCCGTCCCGTCTTCAGCCTGCCTGGCTCCAGCAGAACCTAGGCCAGCGTCCAGCCCCGACCTCTTCCTGCATCTAAACTCAGGCTCTAAGGAACGCTCCCATCCCCAACTCATGCCCTAACCTCCCTCCTTCTACTGTTTTGTGTCTCCAGTTGGAGGTGGGCATCGCCAAGCACATCCAGAAACTCGTGGGCATCAGGGAGTCCGTCCTGCCTGAGGATGTAAGTGGCCCTTCTGCCTGCTGGCCTTCACCACCCTGCTAGCTCTGTGGATCTGGGGTCATTGAAAGCCTGAGTGTTAGAGATAAGTCCCCCAGACCAGACAAGGCATGTTCTCTCCCTGGGCCTCAGTTTCCCCCGGGATGCTCATAGGAGTGGGTTGGGTCACTCCACAGGCTGTCCCAGCACAGTTCATGCGGGGCTGCAGCTGGGGAGGGCTTAGGCTTTGCAGCCAAACAGGCCTGAGTGCACATCCTCCTCAGCTGCCTACCAGCTTGGCTGTCCTGTTCATACAAGCCAGCTGACCTTAGGTGGGGCTATATCATGATGGACACTTGCAATTGATGAGGGGTGGGTATTCATTCATCAACTATTTATCAGGTACCCACTTTGTCTTATGCATTGATTTAAGCATGGGGGATAGGTCAGTGAACGATATGACAAAAATACCTGCTTTCCTGGAGCTTACATTATAGTAGTAGAGGTAAAAGAAGACCTACTCAGTGAACATCCATAACTATAGTGATAGTGACCGCTGTAACCCCAGTTATGCACAGATGTGTATGCGTGCGCACACACAGACAGTGTGCTAGATGATGGTATGTGCTACGGAGAACAGTAAAACAGAGAAGCGGGTGGGAAGTGTCAGAGGGTTGCATTTTTAGACGACCAGGGAAGGCGGTGACAGCCGAGTCAAGACCTACAGGAAGCAAGGGGAGGAGCCAGGAGGAGTTCTAGGGGAAGAGCATTCCAGGCGCAGGGAACAGCAAGGGTGGAGACCCCGAGGCAGGACCAGGCCTGGAGGGCTCAAGGGCCTCAGAAGAGGCCAGTGTAGCTGGAACAGACTGAGCAATGGAGAGGGGAAGGCAGAGAGGTGGGCAGGGCCAGTATCTTACAGACATTACAAACAGCTCTGAAGGAAAGGCTCCCGGCCCCCTTCCTCCCTCCAGGTCAGGGTTAGGGGATGGGGGTGGGGCCAAAATGGGCCAGAGCCACACCTGCCCCTCCCCACCCAGGCCATTCTGCCCCTGATGAAATTCCTGGAGGTGGAGCTTTGCTACATGAACACCAACTTGGTGCAAGAGAACTTCAGCAGGTGGGTAGCAGCCCCTGCCCCGGGTGCGCCCACCACCTCCACCTCTCCTCCCACTCCCCTCTGTCCTGGGCCTCAGCATCCGTTCTGAGTGGGGGAGGTGAAGCTCTTTGGTGACCCCCCTTAGAGGGTGCAACAGGCTCTGCTCACGCTCGCCTCGGGGACAGGGAGCTCGCCACTTCACAGGCCTCCCTGTTGTCTGCTGCCTGGCTCTGAGGGCTTTGAGTTCTTCCCCAGGCTGAGCCAAAATCTGCCTGTCCTTTCTCCTTTCGTCCCAGGCCTGTCTTCAGGGTCTCCCTGACTGTTCTGTGCCCCGCTAAGGTTACACGTGGTCCCCGCCCACGGTGCAGGGAGAACCTGTAGTAAGGGTGTCTCGTAGCAGGGACCCAGCATGCCAGGCAACAGACGGCGGAGTCCAGCACAGGGACTCTGGACCACCTGGGTTCAGACTCCAGCTTCATCACTGCTTAGCAGCCTTAGGGGAGCTCCTGGTGCAAATGAGAACAGTTCTGGCTTCTGTGAGGATGAAATAGGTCATGTGAAGTGCTGAGCACGGTGTCTGTACAAAGGAAGTGGTCAGTGACTGTTAGCTGTAGTGAGGATGATGATGACAGCGCCCTGCCTTCCTGTGGAATCTGGGCCCTGAGGTGCCTGCCTGACCTCCTAGAGTTCTGTTCCACCCCCCCAAGTACAGCCAGGGCCCCTTGGAGTCTGGCCGTCTTTATTTCTTACACCGTGTGTATATTTTCTTTATTTTTTTTTTGAGACGAAGTCTTGCCCTGTTGCCCAGGCTGGAGTGCAATGGCATGATCTCAGCTCACTGCAACCTCTGCCTCCTGGGTTCAAGCGATTCCCCTGCTTCAGCCTCCCGAGTAGCTGGAATTACAGGCTCAAGCTACCATGCCCAGCTAATTTTTTGTATCTTTAGTAGAGACGGGGTTTTGACATGGAACTCCTGACCTCATGATCTGCCTGCCTTGGCCTCCCAAAGTATTGGGATTACAGGCATGAGCCACCATGCCTGGCCTAATTTTTTATATTTAAAAATTTTTTTCTGTGTTTTTTTTTCCCCCCGCTGTGGTATTTCAGGATATTTTTTTACTTTCTTGAGATGGAGTCTCGCCCTGTCACCCAGACTGGGGTGCAGTGGTGCAATCTCAGCTCACTGCAACCTCTGTCTCCTGGCTTCAAGCAATTCTCCTGCCTTGGCCTCCCAAGTAGCTGGGATTACAGGTGCCTGCCACCATGCCCAGCTAATTTTTTTGTATTTTTAGTAGAAATGGGGTTTCACCATGTTGGCCAGGCTGGTCTTGAACTCCTGACCTCGAGATCCGCCCGCCTCGACCTCCCAAAGTGCTGGGATTACAGGCGTGAGCCACTGTGCCCAGCCTAATTTTTTATTTTTTTGAGACAGAGTCAGAGTCTCACTCTGTCACCCAGACTGGAGTGTAGTGGCACGATCTCAGATTGTCTCCCCAGTTCAAGTGATTCTCCTGCCTCAGCCTCCTGAGTAGCTGAGACTACAGGTGCCCACCACCACGCCTGGCTAATTTTTGTATTTTTAGTAGAGATAGGACTGATCCTACCCGCCCCTGGCCAACCCCATGTTGGCCAGGCTGGTCTTGAACTCCTGGCCTTGTGATCTGCCCACCTCAGCCTCCAAAAGTGCTGGGATTACAGACGTGAGCCACTACCTGTAATATTTTATTTATTTTTTTCACCTTT
>CAUYLG010020269.1:0-45477 GCA_963573385.1 Cacajao melanocephalus | reverse complement strand
TTTAGCTCACAGAAGTTTCTTATTATCCACCTTCTGAAGCCTGATTCTGTCAGTTTGTCACACTCATTCTCCGTCATGCCTTGTTCTCTTGCTGATGAGGAGCTGCGATCCCCTGTAGGAGGAGAGGCATTCTGATTTCGGGTGTTCTCAGTCTTTTTGCACTGGTTTCTTCCCATTTTTGTGAATTTATCCACCTGTCATCTTTGTAATTGCCGACTTTCAGATTGGGTCTAAGTGTACGTCCGGCTTGTTGGTGATGAAGTTTTTTCTGTTTCTTAGTTTTCCTTTGGCAGACGCCCCTTCCCCACAGAGCTTGGCCTTCCCAGGTTCAGCTGTGCTTACTGTGAAACTCTCAGTCCTCAGTGCTTCCAATTGCTGTTCTCCTTGTGGGGATGGGACCAGCAGAGCCCAACTCAAAGGGCACCCAGTCGCGTATACTCCACACTGAGAAGTGCTGCACCACGCCGGGGCGCCGGCAAAACAGCTGCGCCAGCCAAAGGAGTCGTGCTGGTGACACGTGTGGCTCCTCCGCTGGGAATCTCTCAGTTTGTGGGCCACAGAAATTAGTCTGAAATTGCGGCGTCCACTCGCTCTCTGTGCTTTCACTGGGAGCTACAATCCTGAGCTGTTGTTAATCGGCCATCTTGGATCTCTCCCAGAAATATATTTTCAACTTTTGTATAGTGACCCTCCATTTCCCAGTCAAAAGCTCAATTTTGGCAATAACTGCCATGGTTTGTAAAGCAGTGTTTACACAATTATTTCTAAATACTGGGAATTGAGCCATTTGATTCAGCCCAGATTCAGGACAAGCAGTGGTTCAGGCCTCGGGTGTGATGGACATAATTTGCCTAATATCATTTTGCATTTTACCTTTTAGAAAGATGAAAGGAAAATGGGAAAATAAAAGTGCTGATATTCATGATGAAATGCATAGCTTTCATATACCTTATGCAATGGAGTCAAGGATAGAAACATCAAGCATGTCAAAATAGGTTGGCAAATGTGTTCAACTGTAAAGGACAAAATTAATATGTCCCAAATATTGGAAGTATAATATCAAAGATTATGTGTAAAAGGCAGAAGATAATTAGAAATAAAATACTGTTTTTCGCTTTCAGGGAAAGGCTCTCCCCTCCAACTTAGGCACTTAAATCTGTTGTTGACTCACACAACTTGACTTGTGTATGTATGTTGCAGTGACACACTGTGTGGAAAAGCAAAAAAAAGTACTTTATGGGCCTGTAGTCCTTCCCTTTGGAACATGGCAAGTTATTTCTCCTTTCTATCACCTTGTTCTTCCATCTTTACAGCAACTTGGTGCTGAGGAAACCTGTTAATTATTAGGCAAGCATGTGGTCAAGAATGATGGTTTGTGGTCAATAAGACTCCACCAAAAATTCAAGTATTCTTTGGATATGATATTAACAGCATTCACAATAATTAATTGCAGGATTTTACTCTTGCATTCATGTATATTTCTACTGACCTTTAGAATTTCAGCATATAAAACACCTAACAAATTATTTCTGAAAATGACTAGTCAGATATTAAAAATAATCCCAGTTTGTATAACTGACTTTGATATAGATATTAAACATGCATTTGTTTAACAAACATGAATCACGAAAAAAATCAAGAATTATACTTTACAAAGCCAGTACCCTCGACATACCAGAATTCAAGAACTTTAAGACTTCAATACAATTTTCTTTGATTTTCAGTCTGATTCCCTTCTGCAATTACCTGTGGTTTCTGGAGTTTCCTCCCGTATCCTGGTTTCTGGAAGAACTCTGGCTCCTGCAGTTTACTGAGCTCCACACTACGCTTTAGCTCCAGAGGAACCTGATTTAGCCTCACCGTGTGGAGCGCATCATGGCTTGGTTTGGTCTGATAGACAACGTCAAACTGTTCCAAGATGAACTCTTCATCAATGGCCGAACTTCCCTGGAAGAGGAGTTTCACTCTGCATGAATTGAGGGCAATCAGTGAAATACTCCTTGCTTTCTTCTTTAATCTAAGGGAAGTAGTTGGCCATTGCTGGGGAAAGAGGTAGTTTGAGGAGAGGTAGAAAATGCTCAGTCAGCATTCATTGAAGACAAGAAGTGTTTGGGGTCTGGAGGGCTTTGTCATTAAGAGACAGCTTAGGACTTTGCAGGAGTCCTAAGTGAGGGAAATCATGAGCCTGAGGGAAATTCAGTTTGATCGACAGCAAACTTCTCCAGCACTTTTTAGCGGTGGCATCCCTAGAAGGATTTTCCAGACTTGTGTAGATATGGCAGTGTTTTCTCTGCCGATAACTCTGTATAAGGGAAGCTGCCGGGTTCACAGTTCCTACTGAAGGAGTGGTTTTAGTCGGCTGCATTCTGCACACAGAAAAACTTTCACCATTTCCTTCCCTCAGCCACAGCCGGTGGGAGTAGAAATGGTCACATTAAGAACAGCTAATCTGTATGCTGAGCGTTTAGCTATGACATGGCTCAAGGCTAAAAGAGCTTAGACTCAGTAGAATCTCACACTGGAAAGTAGAAACTGGGAAACACAGAGAGAGTGAAGTCACCAGCAGCTGGCGTGTTTGGAGTAAAATTTAGAGAGGAGTCATGAAACAGAGTCAGGGACATAAAGAGACAAGTACAGTCAAAGCGAGGCTAAAGTAATAATGGAGCAGAAATAAAGCAAGCAGAATCAGTGAGGTGAAAAATAAACAGCATGGAAGGAAAGGCACAAGCTAGTGCTGTGAAGAAAAGACCAGAGTGAGGAGGCAGGGACCTAGCTTGTGGAATGTCAGTGAAGAGTCAGGGAGCTTTGTCACAGGGTCTAAAACTAAATGCAGTTACCAGAGAAGCTACACTCTTACTCTAAGGTCCCTTAAGTTTCCTGCCTTGAAAGAGGAATCGTCTCCAGCAGCAGGAATGGGAGAAGTGGATGCTGGAAATCAGGCAATCCAATCTGAACAGATGATGGACAAGCAGTGGTTTGGATACCAGGCATAGTGGGCGCCATCTGCCTCATCCAGCATCCCTGCACCAATCACCCTCTGAGGAGTCTCTGTTCCCCACTCTCACTCTGTTGCAGTGGGCTGGACACCCCCACTCTTGGCTTCAGGGTTAGGTGTATGTCCTGGCCTAGCCAATAAGCAAATTCCATCACCTTAATCATAATGGTTAATTCAAGCACAAGCATGTCCCCCAGGTTAGTCCAGTGAAAGTAATCCTTGGATGGAAAAGCGTTGCTGTCTTCACACTTAGGTTGCTTGCTAGTAGAATCTAAGCTTGGAAATTTTAGTGGCTACTTTTGCCATTTCTTGGGGAAATACTGATTGAGAATGAAATCCAAGTAGCACAGCCAAGAGATAGGAACACCTAAAAATATTTCAGCACTTGGATCCAGCTGTGCCTGAAGTTCCTACTGTATCTGGATGCTTCCCTTTTATCTTTCAAACCAATCTGAATTATATTTTCAGTCACTTGCTAATGAAGTAAGTAGCTTGATGTTTAAAAGTACTAAAAAATACACTGACTAAAACTAACACTCAAAAGATGGGGTGGGGGCGTGGAATGCAAATCCTAGAGACCTGAAATCCAAGAAAAGCATCAGGTATTTAGACATCGACAGAGACTCAGGAACAGGAATAAGGAACTATATAGGTTCTTGGAAGGAGCACAAGGGAAGACTTTGATATGTGAGTCAAAAGTCTCTTCATGTCAGATTTTTTTTTTTTTTTTGAGACAGGGTCTTGCTTTGTTGCCCATGCTGGAGTGCAGTGGCATGATGACAGCTCATTGCAGCCTCGATTTCCCAGGCTCAAGCAATCCTCCCACCTCAGCCTCCTGTGTGGGAGGGGATGCCACCACATCCAGCTAATTTTTATATTTTTTACAAAAATACAAGGTTTAGCCATATTGTCCAGGCTGGTCTTGAACTCCTGAACTCAAGCAATCCACCTGCCTCAGCCTCCCAAAGTGCTGGGATTACAGGCGTGAGCACCCGCACTTGGCATGTTAGAACATTTTTGTGTGAAGATTATAGTCAAGGATCCCTGCCCAAGTACTCCTAGACAAATATAACTAGAACAATGAGTTGAAGGAGTGAAAGACAGAAAGAAAAGAAAGTACTGACATTAAAATGGAAAATGAAAATATGAAACAACTGCAATGATGTGAGATGTAAACATAAACGGTCAAATTAGCCACAAGCTTGCAAACTTTCCAGAAATTTCATCTACCAGAAATATTTCTATTTATAAATGATAGAAGACAATGGTTCCTTTATGACTTTGAGGATTCGATTTGGATTTTATCCAGTACTGTTTTTTAATAAAAGCAACTTTGAGCTTGACATTTAAAAGTAGATTTAAATATTACTGTTAACTTACAAAAGTAGTAACCCAGCTGCAGAAGTCACTAACTGCTTTGCATACATTTTCATGAAGACGAAGACTATTTTCACGGGGCAAATCCATTTTATGTGGGTTTTCTTCATAAAGCCATTGGCCTGAATTTGACACAGAAGTCTTCTTGGAACTAAAGATAGTAAGATCGTTAAATAATTGCAATATGAGACACAATGAATTCAAATGGATTTCAAACAGTTTGGGAGGCAAAAGGAGATCATAAAGCAAGTGTTTCTAACAGTCCCTTTCAAGCTCACATACAAATTATATTTTAATTTTTCAAATATCACATTCTCATTACCAATATTGTAATGACTAGTGTATCATGAATAGTTATAATAATTAAAACTTATGTAGCATTTTACCATTATACATTGATTTTTAAAATTTTGAGTATCATTTACTAAAACATATAATGGGTAAAAGTCCAAATTACTGTGCTTGAAGTCTACCAAAACCTCAGGCAACCTTGACAAGTAGGAGTCATCCTTGATTTCTCTCTCTATCATTCCTAAAATCCAGCCCAGTTAAAGTCTGGCAGATTTTTAACTCTGTCTCCTTCTCTGGACTGCTCCAAATGCTATTTGCTAGTGTCTCTGCATCACCAACTCCTATTCCGCCCCCCCAACCTCCAACTCCTAATCCATTCCCTATACTGCAGCCCAAGCAGTCGTTTCAAAATGCAGCTCTGGACATATCAAATGCATTCACCCTTCATCACCATCAGTAGCTTCTTTATAAAAATTGAGATATAATTCATCCACCATGAAGTTCATAAAATTTACCACTTCAAAAGTGTATGAAAGAGTACCCTTTATTTATTCACAAAGCTGTGCAACCATCACCACTATCTTATTCCAGAACATTTTTGTTACTCCAAAAGAAACCCCATAGCCGTTGATAGTCACTCACCATTTCCCCACTTCCCTCGCTCCTGGCAACAACTAACTTACTTATCTGTCTCTGTAGATTTGTCTATTCTGGGTATTTCATCTGAATGAAATTGTGCAATATGTAGTCTTTTGTGTCTGGCTTTTCTCACTTAGCATAATGTTTTCAAGGCTCGTCCATGTTGTAGCATGTATTAGTCATTTATTCCTTTTTATGACCAATATTCTATTGTCTAGATAGACTATTTTTTGTTTATCCATTCTCACAAACATATCCAGTTGACGGACATTTGGGTTGTTGCCACTTTATGCTTGTTAGGGACAATGCTGCTATGGACACAAGCTTTTGTGTTCAACAGCCTCTCGCTGTAAAGACTTAAACCTTGACACAACCTCCGAGGCTCTGCATGGCCTGGCTCTCCAGGTTCTTTGGGACTTACCACCCTTTCTCACTGTCTGAGCTCCAGCCAATGCGGTCTTCTCTCAGCTCTGTGAATTCGTGCCACTCTCAGCCATTGGGCCTTTGCTTGAGCTGTTCCACCTGACTGCAATGCTCTCACCATTTCCTCATCCCCTTCATGTCTCAACATACATGCGTCTTCCTCAGTGACGCCTCCCCACTGGCAGTCCCCTGGACCTACTTTTTATTCATAGCCCCTGTACCTTTTATTCATAGCACTCATATATTAACTTATCCATCCATTCATTCAACAAATATTCGGTAAGCACTGACTATGTGCCAGTCATTAGAATTGAACTGTAAATAAAGTTAAGCCCCTGTCCTTATAGAGTATACAATTGAATAGGAGAAACAGTAAACAAACATATTCCAAGTGATTATAAGTGATATAGAGAAAATAAAATAGGACAGGAGGGATGGAGAGTGATGGTAGGGAGAATTTTATTTGTACAGATAAGGTGTCTCTAGTAAAGTAATATTTGATCAAAGACCTAAAAGAAGAAAGAAATCAAACCATGCACATTTCAAGTCATGCAGATAACAGACAGAAAAGAATGGCATGTGCAAAGACCCTGAGCTGGGAGTGTGCTGAGCATGTTCAAAGAACAACCAAGTCCCACAGAGAGGAGTAACTAAAGAGTAAAATAGCAGAGGCTGAGGCGTGAGAGGTGACAGGGAACTAATCACATAGTACTTTAAAGGCAGTTGTAAGGACTTTGGATTTTACTATTTTACTCAGAAAAAATAAGGAACTGGAGGATCTCAAGCACAGGAATGACATTATACTTACGTTTTTAAAAGGATCATATCAGCTACTGTGTGACAAATAGACTTGAGAGAGGGGGGTCTTGGGTGGAGGCCATGAGGTCAGTTAGTAAGCTACTGCAATAATCCAGGCAAGAGGCGATGGAATCTTGGAAAAGATTGGTAGTGGAAAAGGTGAGATTCTGGATACATTTCAAAAGTAAAGCCACTCCCATTTGCTGGGAGATTGCAACTATTGTTCCAGAAAAAACTGGAAAGATGGGGTTGCTATTTACTGAACTGGGGAAGACAGAAGGAGGAATAAGTTTGGGGGAGAAACCAAGAGTTCAGTTTTGAGTTTGTCTGGTCTGAGATGCCAATTATACATCCAAGGACAAATACTGAATTATCCACATACAGATGAACCAGAGGAGGTCACTTGCTTGAGGGTAAATGTGCTGAAAAGATGTCCAAGACCAAAGTACTTCAACACTGAAAGGTAAAGAGGGACCAGTAAAAGATGACTACGGAGATGTCCGTCAAAGAGGACGTCCAGAAGCCAAGTAAAGAACATGTTATGAGAAAGAGGACATCATCAATTACGTCAATTGCTACTATGTATACATCAAGTCTGGTGATCCCTGAGAGCTGATTTAGTAATATAGAGGTCAATGGTGACCTTGACGAAGGTCAGGTTCAGTGGAGTGCTGGAGATAGGAGCCTGATTCCTGTTCAGAGAGAAAAAGAAGACTGAGTATGAATGCCTCTTTCAAAAAATTTTGCTCTAAAGGAAAGGAGAGATTATATGGTGAGGGGGAGTTGGTATCGCTTGCATCCTGCCAGCACTTGGATGTGATCATCAACCTGGAGGTTCAACAAAATTATCTGCTCAAGAATTTTTAATCTCCAGCCATGCCTCCCACCGTCCCCTCTGAGGGGTCACTGAGTGGGACTGAACATTCTAACCCTCCAATCACTTGGTCTTTCTGGTAACCAGTCACATTCTAAGACAATCTAGGGGCCCCAACCTGAGCACCTCATTAGCATAAATTCTGCAGTGACTAAAAGGGGCTCGTTATGAATAACAAAAAGCATCCCTGTCACTCAGGAAATCCCAAGGGTTTTAGGAGCCCTGTGTCAGCAATGGGGGACAAAGACCAAATATATTTATTATATCATAGAGTCCTACAAATAACACTCCTCTCACTCCCCCACCCAAGTTCTAAGCAACTTGAAAAATAATACAGAGAGCAAAGACAAAAGCCAAAATATCCCCTTCTCTGCTAACAGCAGCCCTGATAGACGGACGACATGGCTTAGGTCCAAGAGGACCCAGAAATTGGCAGACCATTCCACCCCAGTGCCCCGCGGGGCTGGACCAGGGTAGTCCTCTCCTCTAGAAGGGGGAAGCAAGAAGAAATTGTGCTTCCCACAGGCCATCTTGCTCCTCATGAAAGAAAGGCAGAACTGAGACAAGCATGCCCAGTTGCCCTTCCTACATTTACCAGGAGATGGACTGAAATATCATAAGAGTAGAGTTCCTCTCACCTTGTGTGTTACCCTAACAAACATATATAATGTAATGCAGTGGATTCTCTCTAAATCCACCTCCATGTAAGTAATGTGTGTGAATCACCAAGCTCTACGTGGCCCCCACCAAACACACTGACCACGGTCCACACCCCTCGAAGTGTCTGGGTGCTGTGGACAGGCTGCTCTCTAGTTCAGCACACTCTTCAGCACCCATCAGTGAGGTCTTTAATTTCAAAAGTCAAATGTAGGCCGGGCACGGTGGCTCATGCCTATAATCTCCACACTTTGGGAGGCAGAGGTAGACGGATCACTTGAGGCCAGGAATTCAAGACTGCCTGGCCAACATGGCAAAACCCCGTCTCTACCAAAAATACAAAGATTAGCCAGGCGTGGTGGTGGGTGTCTATAGTCTCAGTTACTTGGGAGGCTGAGGCACGAGAATTGCTGGAACCCAGGAGGCAGAGGTTGCAGAGGTTGCAGTGAGCCAAGATTGCACCACTGTTCTTCCAGCCTGGGTGACAGAGACTCTCTCAAAAACAAACAAACAAGAAAACATATGTATCCCAAATCTATTTGTGTCCAGAATACTTATCATTGCATTTATGTTATTTAACTAAATATTATATTGACTGGGGAATCAAAAATGTGTTCCAATAACGGAGATGCTTTCATTAAGCACAATGCTTTGAAAAGGGTCAATGAAGGTAGTATTACAGGTATGAGTTATGCAAAAAAGATGGGTGGAAACTCCACGCAGTAGACCTATACTCAGAAAAAAGGCTTAGGTCAGGCATGGTGGTACACACCTGAAGTCCCAGCTCCTCAGGAGGCTGAGGCAGAAGGATGATTTGAGTCTAGGAACTCAAGGCTGCAGTGAGTTGTGATCTCTTCACTGCCCTCCAGCCTTAACATTTCTTGGGGCACAAAGGATGACACCCCAAAAAGTATGGTGCTTTGGCACGCGGAGCACTTTTTTTTTTTTTGAGACGGAGTCTTGCTCTGTCGCCAGGCTGGAGTGCAGTGGCGCAATCTCGGCTCACTGCAACCTCCGCCTCCTGGGTTCAAGCGATTCTTCCGCCTCAGCCTCCGGAGTAGCTGGGACCACAGGCGCGTGCCACCACGCCTGACTAATTTTTGTATTTTTTGTAGAGACGGGGTTTCACCACGGCCAGGATAGTCTCGATCTCTTGACCTCGTGATCCGCCCGTCTCGGCAAAGCATTTTGAATTAAAGGAAATTGGAAAGCCTTAGACGCTGCCTCAAAACCAAGGATTTTCTACCCTTCACTGTTAGACAATCATAACATAGGGAGCATAGGGAGGGACTCTCTCTCTGGAATTTCTTTATAGACACCTGTGTCTGCGTCGTTGCCTGATAAATTATATCCATTGAAGAAATAAGCACTATTCAGAGCAGTACCTAGGACTCCTTTTCCTCTTCCTTGGGAACTTAGTTACATTTGCTTCCTTAGAATTATTCTAAAGATGAGAAGCTTTAAGAAGTTAATTCCTAGAATGTTTCATCAGGTGACAGCAATGATCGAGGGCTTAAGAACAATACTCACGGTCCCAGGTAGACTTGGGTAGAACATTGTTTTAAAAGTTTTGTGGTTTCCTTCATTCCCTTCCTAGCGTCCTGACAATAAGCCCATGTGTCCTCCAGCTTCCGGTCAGGATCGAGCACTTCCAGCACCCTTAATAAGAGCTGCAAACAGAAAATAGTCTTAGAGGAAAAGAAAAACATGCTAAAGAAGGGAGTCCCCATTCTACAACAAAACAAACCAACTTGCCCTTCATTTTTCCCTTTCAATCCATCAGTGCTGTTCACCAACTTCTGTGCCAAGCATCATGCTATGGATGATTTGGACCATAGTCCCAAAAGACACAATCCCAAATGTTAAAGTCCTGAAAGATCATAATTCCTAAAGTCTAAAATCCCCCAAATCACAATCCCAAAGATTAAAATCCAAAAACTATAATTCTGGAAATAAATATTACAAAAAATTATTTTAAAGGCACTTAAATTTTTAAATGGAGATTTATTTGAGAAGCATAAAAACGAGAGAACACTTCATAGGCCACTTCACACAATGAAGTAGGCAATAATAATATACATATTCTTATAAGCATAAACACTTAGGTATACTAGAAAAAGTCACATGGGTATATGACCAGGCAAACCATATTCATAAAGAAATAGCTCAAAAAGTGAAATGTATAAATGCATATCACTATGGTTGGCAATTGTGTGCACTCTGCTCCATAATTTTAGTCATTTGAAATACAGTGATGGACAACCTAAGCCTTTTGACGAAATCAATCAAAAAGCATTATGGGGCTGGGCGCAGTGGCTAAGGCATGTAATCTCAGTGCTTTGGGAAGCTGATGCAGGAAGATGGCATGAGGCCAGGAGTTTGAGACCAGCCTGGGCAACATAACAAGACTCCTATCTCTATAAAAAGTTAAAAAAAAAAAAGCCAGGCATGGTGGTGCACTCCCGTAGTTCTAGATACTTGAGAGGCTGAAGAGAGGATCCCTTGAACCCAGGAGTTTGAGGTAACAGTGAACTATAATTGCACCACTGCACTTCAGCTTGGGTGACCGAATGAGAGATAGATTATGGAAAATTACACAAACGTAGTCCATAAGAACTGGGAGGCATTTACGATTACTAACTATATTTTGAAGTCTTGCACCACAATAAATAGTTGCTTTTTTTCTTTTAGGGCTCTCTTTGGAGAATACGTTTATATTCATTTTCTACATGGCACTGCTCTTTTTAAAATTCTTCTGTGATTCCATATACACTCACATGTACTCATATACAAACCCCAAAGTTGGCAGAAACAATACTGGTGATCCAACAGCAACACCAACTTCTTATCTTACTTTTCCTATAGTTATTTTTTAACCAATTAGTAACATCACTGATCTCTTCACGCAAATACAGCTTTAATTTATTAACAGCTCCTGGAATTTCAGCAGCTGTAAGGAATGCCAGTGCAAACAAAGACACTTTTTTTCATGTTTATTTTCTTCCTTTAAAAAAAACTTTTTATCTTTTAAATTTTTATTATAGATTCAAGGGTACATGTGTAGGTATATTACATGGGTATATTGTGTAATACTGGGGTTTGGATTTCTAGTGAACCCAGCACCCAAATAGTGAACATAGTACCCCATAGGTAGTTTTTCAATCCTCAACACCCTCCCAACGCCCACTTTTGGAAGCCCCAGTGTCTATTATCTCTATCTTTATGACCATGTATACCCATTGTTAAGCTCCCACTTCTAAGTGAGAACACATGGTATTTGATTTCCTGATTCTGAGTTATTTCACTTAGGATAATGGCCATTCATCCATCTTGCTACAATAGATATGATTTCATTCTTTTTATGGCTGCATAGTATTTTATGGCATATACATATCAAATTTTCTTTATCCATTCCATCATTGATGGACACTTAGGTTGATTTCATGACTTTGCTATTGTGATAGTATTGTGATAAACATATGAGTGAAGGTGTCTTTTTCATAAAACAATTTATTTTCCTTTGAGTAGATGTGGAACTGCTAGGTTGAATGGTAGTTCTAGTTTTAGTTCTTTGAGAAATATCCGTCTTGTTTTCCATAGAGTTTGAGCTAACTTACATTCCCACCGACAGTGTATAAGCATTCTCTTTTCTCTGCATCCTTGCCAATATCTGTGATTTTTTTTTTAATTTCAATAATAGCCATTCCAACTGATATGAGATGGTATGTCATTATGGTTTTAATCTGCTTTTCTCTGATAATTAGCGATGTTGAGCATTTTTTCATATGTTTGTTGGCTGCTTGTGTGTCTTCTTTTGAGAAGTGGTTGTTCATGTCCTTTGTACATTCTTTTTTTCTTTTCTTTTCTTTTCTTTTTTTTTTTTTTTTTTTTTTGAGACAAGGTCTCATACTCTGTCACCCAGGCTGTAGAGCAGTGGTGCAATCAAAGCTCACTGAAGCCTCAACCTCCCAGGGAGACTTCCTGGCTTTGCCTACTTTTTAATGGAGTTGTTTCTTTTCTTGTTAAATTGTTTAAGTTCCTTATAGATTCTAGACACTAGTCCTTTGTCACCTGTATTCTTTGCAAATATTTTCTCCCATTCTGTAGGCTGTCTGTTTACTCTGTTGATAGTTTCTTTTGCAGTGTAGAGTTCTTTAGCTTAATTAAGTTTCATTTGTCTCTTTTTGTTTTTGTTACATTTGCTTTTGAGGTTGTAGTCATAAATTATTTGTCAGAATGTCCAGAAGTTTTTTGTAGGTTTTCTTCTAAAATTTGTATAGTTTCAGGTCTTACATTTAAGTCTTTAGTCCATCTTGAGTTAATTTTTTTATATGGTCAGAGGTTGGGACATAGTTTCACTCTTCTGCATATGGCTAGCCAGTTTTCCCAGCACCATTTATTGAATAGGGTGTCCTTTCTCCATTGTTTATTTTTGTCAATTTTGTCAAAGATCAGCTGGCTGTAGGTGTGTGGCTTTATTTCTGGGTACTCTATTCTGCTCCACTAATCTCTGGGTGTATTTTTGTACCCATACCATGCTGTTTTGGTTACTGCAGTCTTGCAGTATAGTTTGAAGTTGGATAACATAATGAACCCCAACTCTGTTCTTTTTGCTTAGGATTACTTGGGCTAATCAGGTGCTTTTTTGATTCTGTATAAATTTTAGAATTGTTTTTTTCTAATTATTTGAAAAATGATGTTGGTAATTTGATAGGAATAGCACTGAATCTGTAGATTGTTTTGGATACTATGGTCATTTTAACAATATCGATTCTTCCTGTACATGAACATGGAATATTTTTTATTGGTTAGCATCATTTATGACTTCTTTCATCAGTGTTTTGTAGATCCCCTTGTGGAGGTCTTTCACTTCCTTCATTAAATGTATTCCTAGGTATCTACCATCTACCCTGACCAGAAAGCAGCCAGAACAATGGAAGAGCGCCTGCCCAGGTGACCGCAGGGCCTGGAGTCCCAGGTGTCCTGGTTCCTAAGCGGGATGCAGCCTCTTACCTCGGCTGAGGAGCCCAGCCAGCCTGAGGGAGACTGCAGGGTCGTTTCCCATTGCGGACTCAAAAGTTACCCCCATGGTGGCTGGAGCTCTTCTTTCGGGATGGGGATGGGGAATGTTGAGCAACAAGCTAAGCTAGCAGCTCCAGGGTGAGCAGGGTCCCCGGTGGTCCGAGCCTGGTCCCAGAACTCGCGTGCCCTGCAGGGGCTGTGGCTGACCTGGAGCCTAGATTTGCCACCCTCAGGTAAAACAGGATCTCATCACCTCTCCTGGCCGGGCAGTGGGGGGAGCTCCTGATGTGCAGCCTAAACAGGGGCCAGAGTCAGCTTGTTCCCAGTGGCTCCACTTAGTGGGTAGGAGGGCTGAAGGCAGTGCCCCAAGGGGCCAGATACCCATGGTCTGGGCTCTCACTCCCCAGGCAGCACTAGCTCTCCTGGCGCACGGCGCTCCCTCCCCAAGGACATGAAGCTGTTGGAGAACTCGAGCTTTGAGGCCATCAACTCTCAGCTGACTGTGGAGACCGGAGATGCCCACATCGTCAGCAGGTGAAGCAGGCTGGGGTGACTGGCATCTCGGGGGTCACACTGCCCTCCCCTTGAATGGAACCTAGGGGAAGGATGTTTCATGGTCCCCCTGCATCCCATAGGATTGAGAGCTACTCAGTTCTGCCAGGAGGGCAAGGCCCACGTGCTGGAGGCACTCTCTCCACCCCAGACCTCCTGGGACTTGTAGTTCCACCTGGCTTTGTGGGTGGTCAGGTTGGTGCTCATACTCATCTCCTTAAACCATATTTAATTTCCAAAAAAAGACAATAGCAAAGTAATAGATCCAATCACCATGATGCAACTATCCTGCATATAAACAAAACCACACTAATCCCTTCCCCAGAATTTGGCTTTCAGGATTTCAATATTCAGGAATTTAATCTTTCAAGATTGTGATTTGTGGGATTTTAGACTTTGGAGATCTCAACATTCATGATTATGGTGTTTGGGACTATGTCTTTTGGGATTATAATCAGCACCACTTGCATAAACCTTCCATCACCTGGACACTGGGTATACAGCCTTTTACTAAAATTCTATTTCCTCTAGAATGGACTATGTTCACAGAGGCTGCTGTGAACTTTGGTTGAACTTCAAGGAAGCAAAACTACAGTAGGAGAATGTGTATGCCTCGGAGAACAACAAATGGGCTTAGAGAGAGATAACCAGCTTTCTCTGACCTTGCTGTAAGATAGTTTCTAGCTGAAGTATGTTAACTGAATTACGAGAATAATATCCACAAGCTGTTCTAAGTAACTGTACCCTCCCTCTGCTATGTGCTTTGTAAACATATAAAATAAAGTACACTGAGGCAGGTCGGGGCCGAAGAGACTGACATCCTCACCTCTCGGACCACCTGGCCCAGCTTTCTCTCTGTCTGTGTCTGTGTCTTTCGTTATCCCCCACCATTCCCTCTTAGGTCTTTGAACCCTTGTGCAGCTTGGGATGCAGCGCACGCCAGAGGAAAGCTATTATTTGCCTAATTAAAAGAGAGTCAGCTGGCCTGTACCTTTTAGCCTCTGTCCTTTCCCTCTTCTTGTCTGAAATACAGACTCAATGCCTGGAAACATGGAAGCCACTTTGAGATACAAGGATAAGAGATGCATACTAAGGATATGGAGCTAAAACTCGGGAGAGGCCTGGGACATCGGTGACATCACAGAGCTGCTGCTGTCCAGCCCTGGCCTGGACCATTACATGGATTTTCCCCACATCCTTTCTGGTCTCATTCTTTCCACTTGTTAATAAGCATTTAAGGGCACCTCCTGATTCCAGGCTAAAGTGACAAAAATAAGACTAGACAATTCCCTCTCATTGTTTCCTCCCCCCAAAAAGTCACAACACAAAGTACAGTAGACGGGTAGAAATTATGGGGAACAGAAGTCATATGTTTCTGGTTTGTGGCACCTTTGTAAGTTGATGGGCTTCATAGGAAGCAAAGAGAGCAGTGTGCATGTTGCTGCTGGTTGTGCTTTCTGGGAGCAGAAGACAGAAGGCTGCTCTGAGGCCCACAAGAACTCACACTCGAAGACATTCATTGCTCCTCTTATAAATATGTCACCCTCTCATGGGGACTCCCTAGACATGTAGATAGAATTATTTGCAAGGCCCCAGTGAAGCCCCTCCCACAAACCCTAGGACAGATCACCTCTATGGGCATAGCTTCTTCCAGATTTGGGTGGAGCGCCAAGGGATGTGGGGTCAGGCGGGCCTCCACATCCTCCAGGAATGCCTTCTGAGCCTGCTGGGCTGGCGAGAGCTTGGAAAGCAGGTCTGCTTCCTTGGGGAGCTTGATCTGCCTCTTCTTTGGGTCCAGTTGGGGAGCTCTGTGATAAATCCGAGGCAGAAAGTCCTCCTCAGGGACCTGAGTGGCCAGACCGGTGCAAAGGGGGCAGCCCTTCTTGAAGTCATCTGGCCCCTCTCTTAGAAATACCCACTGCCGGCTGTGCAGGGAGCGGGGGAACTTCAGCCCATTCTTGTGCTTTGTGAAACTCCTGCAAGGTAGATAGATTTTCTTTGTACCTAGAAGACAACATGCCTGTTCATATTGACCACAGGACTTGGGTGGGAGAAGGAGGTCGTACAAAGGCTGGTCTCCAGCTTTTGGGGTGGGGGATAGGGGAAGAGGGAGTTAATCATATTCCTAGTTCACAGCACAGTATCGCTGCTCTGTACAAGGCCCCTCTCCTGCTTGTCTATTTTATCCGTACATCCCACTCTCACTGGTCTCCCTTGCCAAAGCAAAACTTCTCTAGTGGATTTGGAATAGATCCTTTGTTTGTACACGTCTTTGACATTCTGAAGCGTCCTTTTGTGTTCATGCACTCTTAATTTATGTAAATGGCAATATTCTGTTTCTTGTTTATCCAGCACTATATTTTAAAGACCCTTCCATGTCACTCTATATAAATCTAATTCATTATTTCAATTGCTGCCACCACATTTCATCTCTCCAATCGCTTTGTGAAGGACACTTGAGTTGTTGCCTTTCCCAAGGACCCTTTCTCTTCACTAAAACGGACAGAGTGCAGTGGGGTGGGAAGAGCCTGGATCCCAGTGACGACTCAACCCCTAACTAGCTGAATGGCCTTGGCTCTTCACGTAACCTCTGTGGGTTCCCCCTAAACTCAGGGAATCAAAGGTTGCAAAATGGCTCTCCATGGGCTACATTGGGCCAACAAACCTGTCATTTGGTCCTCCTGTGTTTTAAAGAATCATAATAGCTAACATAAATTGAGAATTTTCAATATAGCCAGCACTGTTCTAAGTGCTTTACACATATCAGCATATTTAAATCTCATAACAACCTTATGAATTAGGCTCTGGTATTATTCCCATTTACAGTTAAGAAAACTGAGCACAAAGAAGTTAAAAAACAAAAACACTTGTCGAAGGTCACACAGCCAATAAGTGGTAGAGCTGGGAGTTTAACCTAGGTAGTGTGGCTCCAGGAAAAGGTGCTTAATCACTCTACTAGAGTTTCTGATCAATAAAAATGTTCACATAAATAATCAGGGAAAACATCTCCTCTTGAAAAGCCAGATTTTCCAAGAGCTGTGAACAGTGGGTCCACCTTTCCAAGGAGCCACAATTGGTATAACGTGTGTGCTATATACTAACACACCTGAGTGCAGGTTAGAGCTGATAAAATCCAAGTAAGGTCTATAGTTCAATTAGCATATTCTGCCAATGACAGGTATAATGATTGCCCACTTGAGACAAACCATATGCTCTCTCATTCACAAACTCCACCTCTCCCTACTGCCGTATATACACCTGCTTCACTCAGCCTCCTTACCCACCAGCCCCCTGTTAGCACTGAGTAGTTAGGGCATAGAGATGAGACAGAAGAGACAGATGGGCAAACAGGAAGGAAATAGAATCAGCTCCTGAATAACCTAACACAATCAGCCAACACCAAAGCCAGGACTTTGAATCTGAGCATCTCATTATCCTCACATACTGCAATGTCTTAGTCAGATGCTTCTGGAGTCTATGTGTCCTTCCCTAGGCCTCTTCCACCTTCCAGCTCCTTTTATCTATAATGTCTTTTTACACCAAATGTAATCATCGTTACAAAGTATTTTTAAGAGATTCCAGCCTGATGCCAGTTCTTTTCTAGTGAGTCCTAGACACTTCTTATTTGTTGCATAGATGTGTATGTGTGATTTTAAGAGCTTAACCCAACTCTACTGTGAAAATCTAGATGAAAGGACACCAAAAGATGAATTTATAAAAAGTTACTCTCTGCATTTAACAAATCATTCTTAAACAGCTAAATGTCAGAAAGATGTTGAAATTACATCTAATTATAAGATCGATGACCCATTCAGCATGACCTATTAGTAACTTTCCATATTATTAAATATCTTCACAAAGTTTATTTTATGCACATTTACAACTAATTCAAGCATCCAAGCACTTCATGAAATCAAATCTGAAAACAAAAATTTTTGTTTAAGCACAGCCATACAACTCAAAATGGGGAATGTATGTGGCAGTGAGCTGAAGCTTCATAGAATGTTAGAACCGGCAGAGATCCTGAAAGAAATCCAGTCCATTTTCTTCACTTTTCTTTTTCATTCTGTTTTTTGTTTGTTTGTTTGTTTGTTTCAAGACAGGATCTCGCTCTGTGGCTCAGGCTAGCATGCAATGGCAATTACAGCTCAATAGCTCACCGCAGCCTTGAACTCCTGGGCTCAAGGGAACCTCCAACCTCAGTCTCCCAAGTAGTTGGGACTACAAGTGTGCGCCACCATGCCTAGCTAATTTTTTAAATTGCTTTTGTAGAGACAGGGTCTTGCTATGTTGCCCAGGCTGGTCTCAAACTTCTGCTAAAGTGATCCTCCTGCCTCAGCTTCCCAAAGTGTTGGGCGTGAGCGACTTTACTCTTTTCTTTCCTCTTTCTTTCTCTCTCTTTCTTTTTCTTTATTTCTTTCTCTCTCTCTCTCTTTCTCTCTCTCTCTCTCTCTTCTGACAGGGTCTTGCTCTGTTTTCCCAGGCTAGAGTGGAATGGCATGATCTTGGCTCACTGCAATCTCTGCCTTTCAGACTCAAGTGATCCTCCCACCTCAGCCTCTTGAGTAGCTGGGACTATAGGCGTGTGCCACTGTGCCTAGCTACCACTTCCCTCTTTTCAACAAGGAAACTAAATTCCAAGAGGTGAGTGAGGCAACCAGTCTAGAGGGAGGGCTCTCCTCTACCTCACATGGCCTTTCACAGCTAAGAAGCTTACCACTCTGTATTATGTTAGGTTCAGGAAAAATCTTGCTTGGCCCATAAAATAAAACTGAAAACAATTTTTCTAAATATTTACTGTTTTCACAGACACTAGTACACGGTATGTGGATATTTCCCTCTTTAAGAATTGCAAAAGAATATTGGACATGTATCCTAAAGAAATGAAAAAGTATGTTCTTATAAAATTCTGTACATAAATGTTGATAACAGCTTTCTCCATAATAGCCCAAAAACTGGAATGTCCAAAACAACATGAATGTCCTTCAACAAGTGAATAGATAATAACTGTGGTACATCCACAGCAAGGAACACTACTCAGCAACGAAAATGAGCTATTGATACAGACAACTTGGATGGATCTCAGGGGTTTTATGATGAGTGAAAAAGAGCTAGTCTCAAACAGTGATAAACTGTGTTATTCTATTTATCTAACAATCTCAAAAGAACAAACTTACAGAAATGGAGAGCAGTTTAGTGGTTGCCAAGGGCTGGGGTGGGAAAGAAGTGACAGTAGAGGAGCAGCGCTAAGTGGTACCTTTGTGGGGATGAAACAGTTTTGTGTCTTGATGGATACATATGACCAAATGTTAAAGAACTATATACACACACAACGGAGTGCAAGTAAGAGCTGATAAAATCCAAGTAAGGTCTATAGTTCAACTAGCATATTCTGCCAATGACGTTTCCTGGTTTGGCAACGTACCATCGTTATGTAAAATGGTACCACTCTAAGCAGCTAGGGGAAGGGTACATGGGACCTCTGTACTATTTCTGCAACTTATTGGGAGTCTACAATTATTTCAAAACAAAGTACTGTGGGTTTTTTGTGTGTGTGTTTTTTTTTTTAGACAGAGTCTCGCTTCAACACTAAGCTGGAGTGCAGTGGCGCCATCTCGGCTCACTGCAACCTCCGCCTCCTGGGTTCAGGCAATTCCGCCTCAGCCTCCTCAGTAGCTGGGACTACAGGCAGGCGCCGCATGCCACTAATTCTTTGTATTTTTAGTAGAGATGGGGTTTCACCGTGTTAGCCAGGATGGTCTCTATCTCCTGACCGGGTGATCCACCCGCCACGGCCTCCCAAAGTGCTGGGATTAGACGTGCGGTGGCTCCCAAAAGTCCTGGGATTACAGGCCCAGCCAAAACAAAGTTTTTAAATGGGGAGAGAAGCTTCCCAAAGAAGCTCTTATGAATAACTGTTAGAAACAACTATCAATAATTGCTAACATGTACACAATACATTCTATGTGCCAGGGACAAGTTTACATGTGTTATCTCCATTAATCCTCACAACAATCTTAGCTGATTCCTAAGTTATTGTCCCCATTTTACAGTTAGGAAAGTGAGCCCAGAAAGAGCAACCAGCTTGCCTAAAGTCACCAGGCAAACGAGGAGAACCAGCCTTCAACTCAAGCCTTTCTGATTCTAGACTTTGGAATCTTCACCACCACATAGTGCTGTCTCCAAGAGAAACGAATCCCATTCTCAAAGGATTCTCAACGAGTCGGCAAAGGCAAAAACCTTGTTCCTGCTCTGAGGCTATGACAACCAGACAAAATGTCAGCAGACCTCCTTAGTACCCCAGGCGCTCCCAGCCCTGGGCTCCACTTGGCCACAGCCCTCTTCTGGATGCCAAAGGCTCCATGGGCAGCAGATGCCTAACACCGGATACGGGGTTCCGGGCGCCCCGGGGCATCTGGAGAACAGTTGGTTGGCTAGGCTGGAGAAGGGTGGTTGGCTAGCAGGAGGGCTCAGAGTCCTGGGCTAAACCAGCCTCGGCAGAGGACTCGCGACCATCACTTTCCCGTCGGAAATGGGTATATTAGTCTACCTCCCTGGGGACGCGGGGGGCGGGGGTCGTGAGGAGGACAGAAGGAAAAGTCCTTTGCGAAGAGCAGCGCCGAGCACTGGTTATCTTATAGTGTTATGGTGTAGGTACGGGGGCATTGACGAGGGAAGACAGGCGGGACCTCCCCTGGACCCCCTGCTTCTGTGGGCCCATCCCCCGCCCCCGCCCCCGCTCCCGCTCCGGCCCCCGCCCCAGCAAGCGCGGGTTTCAGGCGCCCCCGCGCGGCCCACGTGGGATACGCCCTCGGCCTGTGCACCGCGCGCTTACCCGGACCTGCAGTTCACGCCCTCAGGCACGGGTGCCAACGTCCCCGGCCCGAGCCGCCGCCTGTTGTGCGCCATGGTGGCTCTAGCTCCGCGGCCACCGCCCGGACTTGGGCAGTGTGTGTGCCCTGCCGCCGCCCTGTCGCTAGGAGACCGCGTAGCCACTGGCTGCCCGCATTTGCCTGGGGCTCTCGGCAACTTCAAAGGCCCCGCTGCGCTGCCCAACCCCTTCTCCGACGTCTGGGGGCGTGGACCTGGCCGGGGAAAAGGTGAGGGAACCGGTCCTTGGTGTAATCACGCTTTACTCTGCTGGGAAGGCGTGTTCATCTTCCCATAGAAACGCGCCGTAGACTGGATCAGGTCTTTTTTGCTCATCATCGTTTCAAAAAACGTTTACTGAGGGAAAGAAAGGAAGAAGGCAGGAGGAGCAATAAAGAGATAGAAAAAAAAAAAAAAAGGATGGAAAGGGGGAAAAAGGAATAGTTGTTTTTTTTTTTTTGTAATAGATTTCTATTTGGAATAGATTTTTTTTTCTTTTTTGGAATAGATTTTCTAAAGGTTGGGAAAGGCTTTTAGCAGGGAAATGTTTTCCTGGAGATCTTGGAACTCTCTTGGTCTCACAGCTTCTTGTTTCTAGTCCCCAGCTGATTTCCAGAGGCCCTTCCAGCTCCTGTGTTGAATCTTCTGCCTCGACTCACTTCTGGCAGACAAGTACCATCCAGTCGGCCCTGGGAGGCACGTGACCACATAATATGGATTGCATGAAGGTGTGTTTCGGTTTTACTAAAGTCACTTGCTTCTTCTGAGTGTTTCTGATTTAAATATAAGCATTGGTTCTGCTACTTAATAATTATGCACTCCTTGGGGCAGGGTACTTACATTTTTAAGCTTCATTAATTACCTAGCCTGAAAACGGGGAAAAAAATAGTATCTACCTATAGGGCTATTAGGGGCATTCGATGAATATAAAGAAATTAACACAGTGCCAGCATTTAAGAATCCCTCAAGAATTATTATTATGCAGAGTAGTAGTAGTCCAGCTGTGAACTGGGAGTAGTAATATTTGTCCTGCCTACTTCACAGAGGTGTTATTAAGAGTTAGTTAATGGAGAAAGCTATGTAGGTAATCATTATAAGTCGCCCAGTTAGTTATTTTTATTATATTTGATATTTGCCTGATTGCTAATGCAAACTTTTTATTACTTTGAGGAGGTAGGATTTCTGGAGAAATTCTGTGAGAACTGGGCCAAAGGTGTGGTTGTCTAGGCTGAATGGAGTCCTGCAGGAATGATTTGTAACAATTTGTCCAGATGCTTGATTAAACTAAAAAGCTTCCGCACAGCAAAAGAAATAATCAGCAGAGTAAAGAGACAACCACAAAGTGGGAGAAAAATCTTCACAATCTATATATACAGCAAAGGACTAATATCCGGAATCTTCAAGGAACTCAAACAAGCCAGCAAGAAAAGAACAAGCAATCCCATCAACAAGTGGACTAAGGACATGAACGGAAAATTCTCAAAAGAAGATATGAAAATGGCGAACAAACATATGAAAAAAGCCTAGACATCACTAATTATAAGGGAAATGCAAATCAAAACCACAGTGTAATACCATCTTACTCCAGCATAAATGGCCATATTCAAAAATCATAAATAATAGATGTCGGTGTGGATGTGGTGAATTGAGTACACTTTTACACTGCTGATGGGAATGTAACTACTACAACCGCTATGGAAAACAGTGTGGAGATTCCTTAAAAAACTAAATCTTAAAGAACTAATTCCTTAAAGAACTAAAATCTACCATTTGATCTAGCAATTCCACTACTGAGTATCTACCCAGAGGAAGAGAAGTCATTATACAAAAAAGATACACACATGTTTTTAGCAGCACAATTTGCAATTGCAAAAATACGGAACCAGCCCAAATGCCCATCAATCAATGAGTGGATAAAGAATTTTGGTATATACACAATGAAATACCACTCAGCCATAAAAAGGAATGAAATAATGGCATTGGTAGCAACCTGGGTGGAACTGGAGACCATTCTAATTGAAGTAGCTAAGGAATGGAAAACCAAACATCGTACATTCTCACTCTTAAGTAGGAGCTAAGCTATGAGGATGCAAAGGCATAAGAATGATACTTTGGGAACTTGAGGGGAAGGATGGGAGGGGATGAGAGATAAAAGACTACACATTGGGTACAGTGTACACTGGTCTGGTGATGGCTTTACCAAAATCCAGAAATTGCCACTGAGGAACTTATTCATGTAACCAAAAAAATAAACAAATAAAGGATGCCCAGAAACATTCTGAAGGAAGCATTTTACCTGAATCGCCAAAGGTTGTGACAAAAAGAAGAAAAAGCTAGCTACAATTTGTATATCAGCAAGCAAGAGATAGAGTTTCCTAAGGTGGCTTTCTATATATTTTCTACAGTTTCCATAATTCCTTTAAAAATATTTAGCTAAATAATATGTTGGTAAATTATCACTCTTAAATAAATAAACAATTCTTCCAGATGCCTAGTGTTTCTACCAATTCAGGACTGCTTTCTAATTTCTCAGCTTAAAGTTCTATTGGTTTTTTGTTTTGTTTTGTTTTTTGAGATGGAGTCTCTGTTGCCCAGACTGTGTGCAGTGGTGCAGTTTCAGCTCACTGCAGCCTCCTGGGTTCAAGTAATCCTCCTGCCTCAGCCTCCTGAGTTGCTAGGATTACAGACATGCACCACCATGCCTGGCTAATTTTTGTATTTTTAGTAGAGACAGGGTTTTGCCATGTTGGCTAAGTTCTATTGTTTTTGTTATTTAAATGCTTGTCTTTCTGGAGAGCACCGTGAACTAAGTATTACTGACCATATAGTAAAATGCTACGGAGACAGTAGTTAGTCCTTGAGTGGGAAAGATGCAGTAATAGTGTTTGAAAACACTATATATATATATATATATATATGAGTAATTCTTTTGGAAATGAAATGGCCACCTTACCTGGCAAATAGTCTAGAAAAAAACACCTGGAACATCACCAACTTCATTCTTAAATAGCATATACTCACTTGATATTCACTTGATACATTTCACCTTTGAGTTGAGAAAGAGAGAGAGACTGGGAGATTCTCGAATGACTACAATTATGATATGGAATGTATGGAGACAAAATTACCATATGAAGCAATTATCAACTTTTGATGATGCAGATGTCATGAAAATAGATGGTTTCTTGTTTATTTATTCAACAAACACTAGAAATGAAGTACCAAGGTGATGAGGATCAAGTCTGTTTTATTCTCCATTGCATCTCCAGTGCCTAGCATGGTATATAACAAATCAATAGTTATTGAAGGAGTACATCGTGTGTGCCAGACACAGTACTAGGAACAAGATGGACAAGATCCCTACCCTTAGTCTTGAAGAAATCCCACCTACATGCAAAATAATGAAATTGGGCCTTTACCTTATACTATATACAAAAATCAACTCAAAACAGATTAAAAACGTAAATTTAAGAGCTAAAACTACAAAATTATTAGAAGAAAACATAGGGGCAAATCTGTACAATTTTGAATTTGGCAATGGTTTCTCAAAATGATACCAAAATCTGAAGCAACAACAACAAAAATAGATAAATTGGACTTCATTAGAATAAAAAAACTTCTGTATATTGAAGAACATGATCAAAAGAGTGAAAAGATAACCCACAGAAGGAGAGAAAATGTTTGCGCATTATATACCTGATAAGAGTTTAATATCCACAGTAGATTTAAAAACTCCCACCACTCGACGACAAAAAAAAAAAAAACCCAGTTGGCCGGGCGTAGTGGCTCACGCCTGTAATGCCAGCACTTTGGGAGGCCGATGTGGGCGGATCATGAGGTCAAGAGATCGAGACCATCCTGGCCAACACGGTGAAACCCTGTCTCTACTAAAAAGACAGAAAAATTAGCCCAGCATGGTGGCACGCGCCCGTAGTCTCAGTTACTCAGGAGGCTGAGGCAGAAGAATCTCTTGAACCCAGGAGGCGAAGATTGCAGTGAGCCGAGACTGCGCCACTGCCTTCCAGCCTGGTGACAGAGCAAGACTCCCTCTCAAAAAAAAAACAAAAAAAACCCAGTTAAAAAATAGACAAAATATTTAAAGAAGATATACAAATGGCCAAAAAGCACATTAAAAGATGTTCAACATCATTAGTCATTAAGGAAATGCAAATCAAAACCACAATGAGATACTACTTCACACCAATTAGGATGGTTATAATAATAAAAACCAACAAACACATAGAAAATAACAAGTGTTGGTGCGGATGTGGAGAAATTAGAACTCTCACGCATTGCTGGTGGGAATATAAAATGGTGCAATCACTGTGGAAACAGTTTGGCAGTCTTCAAAAAGCTACACATAGGTTTACCATATAACCCATCAACTCCACTCTTAGTCATATACCTAAAAGACTCAACAACAGGAACTCAGATACTTGTACATCAATGTTTATGACAGCATTATTCACAATAACCAAAAAGTGAAAAGAACCTAAGTGTCCATCAACAGATGAATGAATAAACAAAATGTGCTATATATATACATGGAAAATTATTCATAAAATGCATGAAATTTTGATACATTATAACATGAATGAACCCTGAAAACATGCTAAGTGAAAGAAGTCAAATGCAAAAGGACAAATACTGTATAACTCCATTATATGAAATATCTAGAATAGGCAAACTCACTGAAACAGAAAGTAAATTAGAGATTATTAGGGACTGGGAGAAGGAAGAAATGAGGAGTTCATGCTTAATGGATACAGAGGTTTTTGGGGGGATGATGAAAAAATTTTGAAATTGTAATAAGGATTGCATAATATTGTAAATGTAATTAATGCCACCAAATTATAAACTTTAAAAAATGGTTAAAGTTACAAATTTCACGTTACATATATTTTGACACACTTTTTTAAGTTGTAAAAAATACCCAAGAAAAAGAAGGAAGTTTGAAAATTAATGAGCTGAGAATCCAACTTAACAAATTGGAAAGCTAGTCAAATAAATCCCAAAAGAAATATGTTTTTAATGTTGAGCAGAAGAAGCCAGACGTCAAGAGTGTACACTGTGCTCCTACTAATATGAAGTTTTAAAACAGGCAAAATTAATTTATAATGATAAATGTCAGAATTGTGGTTACTTGGTGGGTAACTGACAAAGAGAAGGCATGAGGAAGTCTGCTAGGAAGATGGAAATGTTCTGTATCTTGATCTGGTTACTGGGTATGTAAGTACATATGTAAAATTTTAATGAGCTGTACACATCAGATCTGTGCATTTTACTATATAAGTTATTCATTAAGAGAAAAGCAAAAAAAAAAAGGAGTATTTTTCATTAAGAAAATAATCCTAGAGAATTATCTTCCCCATTATCACGTAAAGAAACAAGTGTCCTGGGAGCCCTAGAGCACCCTAAAGTCTGCAGACTTTCCCCTAACAGTCCTTATTTTGTGATACTCAAACAGGGGAAGGATATTTAAAATATTTAACAACAGCAAAGCATATACACTAATCAGGAAGATGGCCAGCCAGATTGCAACAGCAGAGTCCTAGAGCACCCTAATCACAACGGCAATACCTTCCTTTAGTTGCTGATCTTGGAGAGAGTGGCTGGAACTGTCAAAGCACAGCAGTCACTCAGAATTGCTCAGAGCAGTGGCTATTTACCAACGAACACAGTGTTTTCACAACCATTATGTTCTTAAACCTTGCTTAGCAACTTACTATCAATCTTCTCTCTCACCACAGAATCTCCCTAGAGATTTTCCTCCACAATACCATAAGTGGCTTCTTGAAAACTGCCCTCAGTGTAACTACACCTGTGAACCAAACAACAGTGGGGGTAAAGGCATGACACCAGTAGTCAACAAGAGCATTTCTCACTTGGTCAGTAGCATTGAGCATGATGCCAGATAGGGGATTGCCAATAAAATTGACAAGATTCCTGCCCTCAGGAAGCTCTAGTTCAGTGGATGGATGGATCCCTTAGTTCAGTCAGGCTGCAGCAGGCTAGACACATTCAAAGGAAGATAGTGGAGATTTATACCTCCACTGTTTGTTGAACAGCAAGCCATGAAGAGTGGATGGGATGTAGGGATACATTGCTGGTGGGAGGACAGTTATTAGGAGAGCAATCCGGCAGGACTTAGTCAAACCAAGTATATGGTATTTGCCAGCTGATTTGTTTTTCACCACATCTGCTCTGCCCTGGCATCAGCAAGCTGCATCAGGGGCTGGGTTCGGCTAGTGAAAGCACTAATAGGAGATTGGGGATGGAGGAAGGGAACAGTCAGGCTATTTTTCTCTCTCCATCGCTCTCCTATTTACAGAGGCATCTATATTTCTTCCTTCTCTTTTAGCTCCCACCGGGTGCTGATTCCAGCTTTTGTCAGATGACCCAAACTCTTGGTTCCAAGCAATTCCTGCAGTTTTGGTGTGTTAGGGGCTTCCTATTATTGTCAATCTCTAGGTTACTTATGTCCCCTGTTTGGCTCCAGCTCTTTCATCACCTCTGTAACTATTCCCTGCATTAAAATCTTAGTTTTACACACTTAGAGTGACTTCTGTTTTCCTGGTTGTACTCTTAACCAATACGTATGTTACTTATGACTCAGTATTTCAACTGCTAGATATAGGAATCCAGAGGAATTCTCACACACAAGGTAAGATATATGAGGATGTTGCCATAGCATCGTTACTAGCGTTGGTGAGTTGGGGGCAATGTGCATGTCCATTTCTGTGAAACGAGTGGATAAAATGGTTGGATAATTAGGCATCATTAGAAGCAATAGTCTAGACAGATACTGAGCAACATGGTTAGACTTTTAAAAATATATTGCTGAATGAAGAAAAACAGGATGAAATTTTTACTGCAACATGGTTTGTATAAAAATGTATGTATAAAAAACAAAAATATACCTCTTAGAAGAACTCATACAGAGAGAAGACATATGTCAACACTTAAGAATGATTGCCTATGGAGAGAGCAGGGGACCAGAAGTGGAGAATAGGGATGAAAAGGAATGAAGGAATGAGTAAGAGAGGGTCTTGCATACAATTGTTAGTGGAGTGCCATGAATTTAAGATTAGCCAATGTTCTGCACCTGAAGCAGAAAAAAAAAGTTGCCAGAAAAATAGTTAACTTGGTGGCCTTGAGATACAATTCCAAGAATGCTTTGCGGGTAATGAAATACGAAAATAATACCTGCCCCAAATCCAAGTTAGTTGGCAGTAATAGGAACAAAATCATGGGACATGGTGAATAATAAGCCAGAGCTAGTATCAGATACTAGATAAAGCAGGAGGTGTTGTCAAACTTCCATGGCAATTTTATGTGAACTTTGCTGCTTTACTTGCCAGCTTCATCAACATGAGCAGAGATTATGATTTGGAGTCTTGTGGCTTAATATGTATTTTAGTCCAGGCCACTATAACAAAATACCATAGACTGGGTAATATATAAGCAACAGAAACAGTTCTGAAGGCTGGAAATCTGAGATCAGGATGCCGGCATGGTCAGGTTCTGGTGAGGACCCTCTTACCAGATGCAGATTGACTGTTCGCTGTGTTCTTACATGGCAGAAAATAGGGCAAGAGAGCCTTCTGGGGTATATTAATAATGCTGGGCAAGTCTCTCACAGTCTACACCTCAGCTGTTTCTCCTTCAGTAAAATAGACCTAATAACAGTCTATGTTATAAGATCGTTATGGGATGCAATATGGGAATAATGTAAAGCTACACTCTCCAATAGAAGTATAATGCAATTCACAAGTGTGAGCCATGAAGTATACATTTTCTAGTAGTCATTTTTAAAAGTAAAGAGAAACAGATAAAATTAATTATTATATCTTATTTAGCCCCACATAACAAAAATATGATTTTAACATGTAATCAACATAAAATATTACATATTTTACATTCTTTTTCATACGAAATCTTTAGAGTTTGGTGTGCACTTTACTTTCAGTACATCTTAATTTTGACAAGCCACATTTCAAGTATTCATTTGCCACACATGGCTGGTAGCAACTATATTAGACACTAGAAATAATAAATATTTAGCCAAGGGTCTAGCACAAAGAGGCACTCAATGAATATTGGTTCAAACGCATTCCTTGGGTGTGTTAGGCCATTTTTACATTGCTCTAAAGAAATACTGAGGCTGGGTAATTTATAAAGTGGTTTGTTTAGCTCACAGTTCTGTAGACCATAGAAGCAGCATGGTGCTGGCAACTGCTTCTGGTAAGAGCCTCAGGACGCTTACAGGCATGGCAGAAGATGAAAGGGGCACATGGTGAGAGTGGGAGCAAAAGAAAGAGGGATGAGGTGCCACACATTTTCAAACAACCAGATATTGCGAGAACTCACTCACTATTGCAAGGAGAGCACCAAGCTATTTATGAGAGATCCACCCTTATGACAAAATACCTCCCACAAAGCCCCACCTCCAACACTGGGGATTATATTTTAACATGAGATTTGGAGGGGACAAATATCCAAACCGTATCACTAAATTTATCCATAAGTTTCCTGTATTTCTTACTCTATTATAAGCATAGAAGAGATTTGTTAGCAACACAAGCTTGAAATCACGTATAGGTCACGTACTTCTTCCATTTAAGCTATCTTGTCCCATTTTCTCCAGGAAATAAGATGTTCCCTGTTTTTCCTTCAGATACGAGAAGAGAGTTGTTAGCCCTCAAGCTGCTCAGATGAGGGACTTTCCCTGAGAACCAAGATGAAGAGTGTAGCTTCTATAAAAGATTTCACTGGATTTTTGTACTAATGAACAAATTTTTTTGGACGAGTAGATATTTAATGTGCTCTTATTACCACTGGAGTTAAACATATATTATAAATTCTTATGTCTTTAAAACTAGAGAGAGGATTCTGGGAAGATGGCAGAATAGAAACCACCAGGAATCTGACTTCCCACATAAATAATTGTTCCAGCAGAATCTGTCTGACATAACAGTTTTAAAACTTTGGGGTCTATTGAAGGCTTGCAACTTCTAGGGGAAAAGTTGGACAGCAAGCTGCAGTTAATTTCAGTGAATTTCAGCACAGTAATAGCCAATAGTAGCAAAACCCTACTCCTTAGCCTTGTGTCAGGCAGCTGTGTATGTGTCCCTGGAACAGTTTGCACACAACTTGCTGGAACCAGGGTAGAAAAAAAAAAATCTATCCTCCAAATATTAGGGCTCTTATTGCTGACTGTTGCTTCTAATTACAAAGGTGCAGAAGAAGAAATGACAGCCATTGTTGTTGCATCTTCCCCCATTGTGGCAAACCCCACCTCCTCTGGCTGAAGCAACTTCCAGGGGAGCTAAATAATTCGAGTCTTTTTCTGCTTTTCATTTTTTCCTTTTTCTCCATTTTTGGAAGCCAGACATTGAAGACTATGACATCAAAAACAACTGTATATACAGAAGACATTAGAAAGTCATTATGCATGCCCAGGTTCAGGCTTAGAAAAGACCCAAGGAGATTGTAAGCTTATACTTCAGGCTAATCCTCACCACTGAGACAGCCTATAACAATAAAAAATAAAAAGTAAATAAATAAATAAAAAGTCAGTAAACCTGGGGAAGGAAAAAAAATCTGATTTTCAGGATTATCAGATTATCTAGTTTTCAACAACAAAAAAACCACAAGAGATACAAAGAAACAGGCAAATATGGCCCATTCAAAGGAAAAAGTAAACCAACAGAAACTGTCCCTGAGAAAGACCTGATGGAAAGTCTATCAGACAAAGACTTTAAAACAACTGTCTTAAAGTTACCCAAAGAACTAAAGGAAGATGTGGAAAATGTCAAGAAAATTATGTATGAACAAAATGGACATATCAATAAACAGACAGAAAACCTAAAAGGAAACCAAAAAGAAATTGGCTTCCAGAAAATTTCTGGAATTGAAAAGTACGATAGCTGAAATTTTTTTTAAAACCTGCTAAAGAGATTCAATGGTAGATTTGAGCAAGCAGGAGAATCAACAAACTTGAAGAAAGAACAAGGAAAATTATTGAGTCTGAGGAACATAAAGAAAAAAATGGAAGAAAACAGAGCCTAAAGGACCTGTAGGACATCATCAGATAGCCCCACACATGCTTTGTGGGGAGTCCTTGAGAAGAAGTAAAAGAGAGAAAGGGTCAAAGAGATTTATCAAAGAAATTATGACCAAAACCTTCCCAAATTTAATGAAAGGCATGAATATAAATATCCAAGAGACTCAGTGAACTCCAAGTAGGATGAATTCAAAGACACACCAAAAATATTCCCATAAAACTATTAAAACCCAAAGACAGAAAATTTTGAAAGCTACAGAGAGAAGTGATAATCACATATAAGTAATCCTCAGTAAGATTATCTGCAGATTTCTCATCAGAAACTTTGGAGGCCAGAAGGCAGTGGGCTAAGAATCCTATATCCAGCAAATCTGCACTTCAAAAGTGGGAGAGAGATTAAGACATTCCCAGATACACAAAATCTGAGGAAGTTTATTACCACTAGAACAGCTGCCCTGCAAGAAATGCTGAAAGAAGTCCTGCAGGTTGAAATGAAAGGATACTAGGCAGCAACTGGAAGCCATATAAAGAAACAAAGACCTCAGTAAAAGTAAATATATAAGTAATTATATAAGCTAGTATTATTATAACAATGATATATAACTCACTTTTATTATCAAATTATTTAAGAAACTAATACTTTTTTAAAATTCCTAGTCTAAAAGCTAGTATTATAACTTTGGTTTATAGCTCCACGTTTTGTTTTCTGCATAACTTAAGAGACTGGTATATTTAAAAATCATAATGTTTTTGGACACACAGTGTATGAAGGTAAAATTTTGTGGCATCAGCAACTGAAAAGGATGGAAATGAAGCTGTTAAAGGAGCAGAGTTTTTGTATGTTATCAAAGTCAAGCTGGTATAAATTCAAATTAGAATGTTATAACTTTAGAATGTTAAATGTAATCTCCATAGTAACCACAAAGAATATAGGTAAAGAATATACTATTTCCAGGAAATGAAAAAGGAACTTAAATGTTTCACCACAAAAAAATCAAGTAAGCACGAAAGAAGACAGTGATGCAGAAAATTAAGGACAAAAAGTTACAAGGCTTATAGAAAACAAGTTGGATGGGTATGGTGATTCACGTTTGTAATCCCAGCACTTTGAGAGGCTGAGGCAAGTGGATTGCTTGAGTCCAGGAGTTTGAGATCAGCCTGGCCAACCTAGGGAGACTTCATCTCTACCAAAAATAAAACATTAGTCAGGTGTTGTGGCAAGTACATATAGTCCCAGCTACTTAGGAGGCTGAGGTGTGGGAATAGTTTGAGCCTGGGAGGTTGACGCTGCAGTAAGCTGTGATTGCACCACTGCACTCCACCCTGGGCAACAGAGTGAGATCTTTTCTCCGAAAAACAGAAAGCAAGCAAGAAAGAAAACAAATAGCAAAATGACAGAAGTAACTTTCTCTTTATCAGTAATTACTTTAAATATAAAAGGATTAAACTTTTCAATCAAAAGACAGAGATTGACTGGGTGTGGTGGCTCACGCCTATAATCCCAGCACATTGGGAGGACTGAGGTGGCTGGATCGCAAGGTCAGGAGTTCAAGACCAGCCTGGCCAACATGGTGAAATCCCATCTCTACAAAAATACAAAAAAAAAAAAAAAAAAAAAAAAAAATTAGCCAGGGGTATGGTGCACACTGTAGTCCCAGCTACTCAGGAGGCTGAAGCAGGGGAATCTCGAACCCGGGAGGTGGAGATCACACCACTGTACTCCAGGCTGGCAACAGAGTGAGACTCCATCTCAAAAGAAAAAAAAAAACAAAAACAGATATTGGAAGAATAAATAAAAAAGCAAATCCAACTACATGGTGTCTACAAGAGACTCACTTTAGAGTCAATTTATTAGAAAATAAATTGAAAATGAAAGGATGGAAAAAGAATATTCCATGCAAATGATAGCAAAGGGAGAGCAAGGGTGGAAATGCTAATATGAGATGAAATAGACTTCAAGTCAAAAAAGTTTAGAAGAGACAATGGATATTATATATTTATAAAAAGTCCAATACAGCAAGAAGATATAATAATTGTGCACCTAATAACAGATCATCAAAATATATTAAGCAAAAATTGACAGAGTTAAAAGTAGAAAAAGACAGTTTGACAATAATAGCTAGAGATTTCAATAACCCTCCTCAATAATGTAAAGAACAACCAGTCAGAAGATACATTAAAAAACAGAAAACTTGAACAAAACAATAAACCAGCTATCTCTAACAAACATATAAAGAAGATTCTACTCAACAACAACAGAAAACACAGTCTTCTCAAGTGTATGTAGAAACTTTTCCAGGAGAGACCATATGTTAGGCCACATAATTTGTCTTAATATATTTAAAAATACACAATATCTTCTCTGACCACACAGAATCAAGTTAAAAATAAATAATGGAAAAAAACTGAAAAAAATACAAATTTGTAGAAATTAAACAATACACTCAAACAACCAGTGAATCAAGGAAGAAATAACAATGAAAAATTAGAAAATACTTAGAAATGAATGAGAACAAAAACAACATACAAACACTTGGGGACACAGTGAAAGTAATATGAAATGGAAAATGTGGGCTGGGCGTGATGGCTCACACCTGCAATCCCAGCACTTTGGGAGGCCACGGTGGGAGGATCACAAGGTCAGGAGTTTGAGACCAGCCTGGCCAATATGGTGAAACCATGTCTCTACTAAAAATACAAAAAAATCAGCCGGGCATGGTGGCATGTGCCTGTTATCCCAGCTTCTCGGGAGGCTGAGGCAGGAGAATTGCTTGAACCTGAGAGGCAGAGGTTGCAGTGAGCCCAGATCATGCCACTGCACTCCAGCCTGGGTGAAAGAGTGAGACTTTGTTTCAGGGGAAAAAAAAAAAAAAAAAAGAAAGAAATAAAGAAATGGAAAACGTGTAGCTGTAATTATTTACATTTAAAAACAAGAAAGATCTCAAATCAATGCCAAATCCCACAACTTAAGTAATTTAAAAAAAAAAGAAGTCCAAACTAAACCCAAAGCTAACAGAAGGAAAGAAATAATAAAGATTAAAGCAGAGATAAATGACATAGAGAATACAAAAATACTAGAGAACATAAATTAAATCAAATGTTAGTTCTCTGAAAAGATTAACAAAATTGACAAACTTTTAGCTGGATAGACTATAAAAGAAGGAAAGAAGACTCCAACTTACTAAAATCAGATATTAAAGTGGAGACATGACTACCAATTCTACAGAAACAAAAAGGATTTATAAGAAAGAACTGTGAACAATTACATGCCAATAATTTGGATAATCTAAATAAAATGGTCAAATTTCTAGAAATTCAAAATCTTCCAAGACTAAACCAGGAAGAAACGGCAAATCTAAATAGACTTATAATTCATAAGGAAATTAGAGATCTGACAAAGGAAATCTCTGAACCTGATAGCTTTTTTGGTGAATTCTACTAAATATTCTAGGAGAACTAATAGCAATTCTTCTTAAACTTTTCCAAAAAATTGAAGAGGAAGGAATACTTCCTAACCTATTCTATGAGGCCAACATTACCCTGATACCAAAGCCAGAAATAGACACTACAAGACAAGAAAACTACAGAACAATATTCCTTATTATATTGATGTAAAAATCCTCAACAAAATACTAGCAAACCATATTCAGTAGCACATTAAAAGAATAATACACCAGGACGTGTGTATGTGTGTGTGTAGTTTTGTTTTGTTTCACTTTTGAGACAAGGTCTCACTCTGTTGCCAAGGCTGGAGTGCAGTGGCACAGCAGTCTCAGCTCACTGCAACCTTTGCCTCCCAGGCTCAAGTGATTCTTTCACCTCAGTCTCTCAAGTAGCTGGGACAACAGACATATGCCAACATGCCTAGCTAATTTCTGTGTTTTTTGTAGAGATAGGCCTTAACCATGTTCCCAGGCTGACCTTGAACTTCTGGACTCAAGGAACTCACCCAACTCAGCCTCCCAAAGTGCTAGGATTACAGGTATGAGTCACCACGCCTGGACTTACATACTGTTTCTGACTCATAACCCCCATATTCTTTATTACAGTCTTTTGTTGTAATTTTGGATGTGTTAGGCTTCAGGGGCAGGCCTTGGGAAAAGGAATCTCTCTGACCTTTTCCTGCCTTCCTTTTGCCTGCCCCAAGATAGGGTTCTAAGCTTGTCCCACCTTTCTGGTTGTGGGTCTTAACACCCTTCCCAGAGAAGGTCCTGCCCCACACCCTAGAGGAAGAAATGCCGACATCATAAAGCTTCTGTAAAAACCCAGGAGGACTGCAAATGGGGAGCTTCCTGATAGCTGAAGTGTGGAGGTTCCTAAAGGGTGTCACACCCAGGGAGGCTATGGTAGCTCTGTTCCCTTTCCATACCTTTCCCTATGCATTTCCAACTGTTTCCTTTATCACAAACTGGTAAATGTAAACAAGTGTTTCCTTGTGTTCTGTGAGCCACCCCAGCAAATTAATCAAACCCAAAGAGGCAGTCATGGGAACCCCAACTTACAGCTGGTTGGTCACAAGTTCTGGAGGCTTAGATCTGTGACCAGTGTCTGAAGGGGCAAGGCAGGGCATTCTTGGAGACTGAACCTCCAACATGTGGAACCCGATGCTATCTCCAGGCAGATAGTATCAGAACTGAATTGGAGAACACCCAGCTGGTGTGTGCTGCTTGGTGTATTGGAGAAAATCCCACATCTTTGGTCACAGAAGTCTTGTTTTATGTTGATGACTGTTGTGGTGATGTGAAAGCAGAGGAAAAGCATGGCTTGAGGGTTTTTCCAAAGCAACATCAATGAAGCAGAAAAAAACCCACATAATTATTTCAATTGATGAAGAAAAATAACTTGACAAAATTCAACATATCATAATAGAAATACTCCACAAACTAGGAATAGAAGGTACCTACCTCAACAAAATAAATATGATATTTGAAAAAATCCTAGATAACATAATATGCAATGGTGAAACATTGAAAGCTTTTCCGTTAAGATTAGTAACAAAGCAAGGATGCTCATTTTTGTTGTTCTAGTCAACATAGTACTGGAAGTCCTAGCCAGAGAAATTAGGCAAGAAAATGAAATAAAAGTTATGCAAATTGGAAAGGAAGAAGTAAAATTATCTCTGATTGCAGTAACATGATCTTATATGCATAAACTCCCATGGATTACACAAATCCACATGCATAAAAACTATTACGAACTAATGAATTAATTCAGTAAAATTGTAGGATATAAAATCGACATTTAGGCTGGCTGTAGTGGCTCATGCTTGTAATCCCAGCACTTTAGGAGGCCACGGCACACAGATTGCTTGCACTCAGGAGTTTCAGACCAGCCTGGGCATCATGGTGAAGTCCTGTCTCTACGAAAGATACAAAAATCAGCCAGGTGTGCTGGCAGATGCCTGTTGTCCCAGCTACTCAGGAGGCTGAAGTGGAAGGATCACTTGAGCCCAAGAGGTCGAGGCTGCAGTGAGCCATGATTATGCCACTCCACTTTAGCTTGGGTGGCAGAATGAGACACTGTCTCAAAAAAAAAGAAAAGAAAATTGACATTTTAAATCAGTTGTGTTTCTATATTCTAGTGATGAACGGAAAGCTGAGGTATGGTCGAGGTATGCAGTTTATGGGACAATTACCATGTTACATAAGCACCCTCCTTATCTCTTTCCCATCTCTCCTAGATTATCTTGGGCATCTGAACTTAAGCAGGTGCAATAGATTCACTTGATTGCCCCCTTTAAGTCTGCTCCTTGTTGGCCTTGTAGTTGCCTTTATCTGCCTACTTCTTGGTGATCACTGGGCTGAGCTAGGAATTCTGACTACTGCTAGTGCCTGTGCTAAAGATAAATGTAGGATGAGGAAACAAACTCCCCAGTGCACTGGCAGGATCCCTCAGCCAGCCCAGAGAGCAGTTGTTGCCCATTCATCTTGGAAACTGCACACTCATATTTTTAGAAAAGGACAAACAGGTTCTTTGAGCAAGATCAAAATTCAACAGGGAAGTGGAGGTAGAGAAAACCCTGTTCTTAGTTCCTGAAGACTGAACCAGACTTGGAAACACCAACCTAACCCAAGGTAACCTGGGAACATTCCACCTGACCTGGGTCAACCCTGATACAGAGGAATATGTAGAGTTTTGGCAGGAAGAGACCTAATAATTCCATAGCCTTCCTTATGGATCATGGCTCCCGATTAGATACAGAATAAATTCAGACTCTTCAAGCAGACTATTCAAAGCCTCCCAGGTTTGGTCTGCTCACCTATCTTCCCTTATTTTCCAATCCTTCTTCTCTCTAATTATATTATTATACTTTCTATTGTTCCCTTCCATATACTTTCCATCTTCATTTCGTTCATGTTGCCTAAAAATTATTTAGTAGCAGGTCTTGACTACTGTCTTGCAGTTCCAATTCTAATCTCACATCTTCCCAGAGGTATTAGTTCCTACCTCCTAATTAGAAGAATATTTTCCTCCATGCTTTTACCTACAATAGAGCTCTCTTCATAGGCTGCTTTCAATTAAATATCAAGCATTCAGCATTTTTAGTGAACAGTATAGATGCTTCTTCAGTAAATATTCAACCTTTTGCCCGTTGTGTAGTAGCCGTTGATTTTAGCAGAATGACTGCACATAGCTCTGATTGACTTTGATTAGTAGAAACCAATCACTTTAATTACATTCCACCAAGAACAGGTTAGGATATGGACAGTAACACAGTTCAAGTCAATCAGTGCATAGCATTTCCTAAGTATCTGGTTCCGATTGATCCAGTGATCAGTGCAAGCACAATGACTTAGGGTAAAGTGCAAATTCAGTGGTTGGGAAAGAGGAAGACTTTTTCATATTTTCACTATTTACCATTACAATTTATCATTAATCTTTTTAATCACCAAAAACATTTGAGGTGGTTGACTCTGTTGTACTGAACCGAGCATAGAAAGTCAACACCAAGACAAAAGTGTGCCAAATTGCAGGGTCTTTATTGCCAGCAGCCACAGAGGACTCACATCTCTCCAACCCGTGGCCCCAAAACAGGCCCGTACAACCACCTCGGGGTTGAGGGTGAGGGGCAGGGGTGGGGGTGAGGGGCTTCAGACATTCCAAGGGCCAGTAGATTCTGTAAATCACCTCCTGGCCAGAGATGAGGGTGAGAGGCTCCAGACATTCCAGTGGATTCCTGGGCAAAGATGAGGGTGAGGGGCTCCAGACATTCCAAGGGCCAGGGGACTTTTGACATTCTGATTGTTACTTAAGCAGTTCACAAAAGTCAAGATAAGCATTTGTTTACACATTGTCTGGGTAGGGTGGAAATTACAAGTCACAGGGGCCAAGATGGCTTGGGTTTGGACTGCTTGCCTGTTACATTTGGGTTACAGAAAGCCGAGGTATGGTTGAGGTATGCAGGTTTATGGGGCTTTTTACTATGTCACAACTCTACCATTGAATTTGATCTATTAGAAGGCAAGAAATTAATTACCATTTTTCCTAGCTTCTATCAGGGTGGCTTAGTTTATTTGGGTAGCTACAATAAAATATCGTGAATTGGGTGCCTTATAAACAACAGAAGTTTCTTACTATTCTGGAGGTTGAAAGACCCAAGATCAAGGTATATTGGTGTCTGGTGAGGGCCCAGTTTTTGGTTTATCAAGTGTGCCTTCTTGCTGTGTCCTCACATGGTAGCAAGGGAAGGGGTTACTCTCAGGCCTCTTTTATAAGGGTGCTAATCTCATTCATGAGGGCTCCACCTCCATGATCTAATCACCTCAAAGCCACCACCTCATAATACTGTGAAAATACTGTGAACTCAGAAAATCTAAGACAAGTCTGAGTTAATTTAGAAAGTTTGTTTTACCAAGGTTGAGGATGTGCCCATAACACAGCCTCAGGAAGCCCTGACAATGTGTGCCCAAGGTGGTTGGGAACAGCTTGGTTTTATGCATTAAGGGAGACATGAGACATCAATCAATATATGTAAGAAGTACATCAGTTCCATCCAGAAAGGCGGGGACAACTCAAAACAAGGACCCACCACCCCCCAAGGGGCTTCCAGGTAATACCTAGATGAGAGACAAAGGGCTGCATTCTTTTGAGTTTCTAATTAGTCTGTTCAAATGAGGCAACCAGAATATGCATCTATCTTTGTGAGGCAGAGGGATGAATTTGAATAGAATGAGAGGCAGATTTGCCCTGAGCAGTTCCCAGCTTGAAGGGGCCCAAGATATTTTTCTTTCACAATACCATCATCTTGGGGGTTAGGATCTCAACCTAAGAATTTGGTGAGGGTGGGGGGAGGGTATACATTCAGACCTTAACACATAGTAACTTGTAAGGAGCTAAACAAATGTTCGTTGAATTTATGATCAGTTTCTGTGGGGTTTGAAGTCTGCATTACAACTATGGGTCTGATATAGTTTGGTGTTATATGTGAATTTTTGGTGCCCAAAAGAAGTAGCACTCAAATATAAATTTAATTTTCTCAGCAAGGCAACTTTACTTTCTGCAGAAAGGGTGCTCCCGTTAGCCATCCTGCCACAAGAGGACCCTACTGCTGTGTCCTGATTCCATTGGCTGGAACTGGAACTTCACAGTCTAGACTACAACTGGTTGGCTAACAACTTAAAACTTTCCTAAAGATGTAAAGGCAGAGGAGAACAAAGGAAAAGAAGAAGTAACTTGAGGAATGCTAAGAGAAGCAATAACATTTCCAAATAATGAAGGGGAATAAGCTGTGATCTAAGACTTGCCTGAGCTTGTCTAGGCATGTCAGGGCAAATATCTAGGCTAAAGTTACGAACTAAGAACACTGGATACACTTATTTCTTCATTATGACTAATGGCTACTTTAAGATTATTAGCAAAAGCTTTAAAATAAATTAACCTTTGAAGAAACTATTATTTATTCATAATGAACTAAGAGGAAAGCTTTGAAGAGGAACCTTTTATTTATTCTTATGTCCTACATTTGAATAAATGTGCCCACCCAAATCTCATGTTGAATTGTAATCCCCAATGTTGGAGGTTGGGCCTGATAGGAGGTGATTGGATTATGGGGGTGGATTTCTCAGGAATGGTTTAGCAGTAGCCCCTTGGTGCTGTTCTTGTGATAGTGAGGGAGTTCTCGTGAGATATAGTTGTTTAAAAGTGTGTAGCACCTCTTTCCTTCCTCTCTCTTGCTCCTGCTCTGGCCATGTGATTTGTCTGCTCCCCCTTCAACTTCTGCCATGATTATGAGTTTCTGAGGCCCCCCCAAGAAGCCAAGTAGATGCTTCCTGTGCAGCCTGTGGAACCATGAGCCATGAAACCTCTTTTCTTTTCTCTTTCTTTTTTTTTGAGATGGAATCTTACTCTGTGACCAGGCTAAAGTGCAGTGGCACGATCTCAGCTCACTGCAACCTCCACCTCCTGGTTTTGAGTGATTCTCCTGCCTCAGCCTCCTGAGTAGCTAGGACTACAGGCACGTGCCACCACACCCAGCTAATTTTTGTATTTTTAGTACAGATGGGGTTTCACCATATTGGCCAGGATTGTCTTGTTCTCTTGACCTCATGATCCACCCACCTCAGCCTCCCAAAGTGCTGGGATCACAGGCATGAGCCACTGTGCCTGGCTAAACCTCTTTTCTTTAGAAATTACCCAGTCTCAGGTATTTCTTTACAGCAATGTGAGAATGGACTAGCACAGTGTCCAAACCTCTCGGTTTGTCCTCAGAATAACTGTACTTTACTCTCTATGATACTAATGATACATGGAGCAGGACTGGGACAGACAGGCATCAAAAGGACTAAAATTAACCCTCAGTCATATATTTACCTTCACTGTTTTTCATACTATCTCAAGCCAACATTTACCTTGTCAACCAAAAACCTTAGAGTTTTACATTGTAAAACTCTAAGGCCCCGCCGCCCCGCCCCCCAACTATCTGAATGGACTTTCTCAGCCAAGGCACTTTTAAAATTAAACCTGAGAGACTGGTTCAGGCCATGATGGAAAGTGGGGCTGGACATACCTCATTATACCTTTCCAGCATTAACATCAACACAGACTTTCAATCTGATAAGAAACATTTTACAACCTAGTCTCTCTGAAGCCTACTACCTGAAGGCTTCTTCTGCAAAGAAGAACTTTAGTCTCCACAATACTTTGTCTTAATCCAGACATTTCCTTTCTACTAATCCCAGGTCTTTAGATAAACTCAACCAATTGTCAACCAGAAATTGTTTAAACCCATTTATACCCTAGAAGCCCCTGACCCCCACCCCACCTCTCTGCCCCCCTACCCCACCATTGTCAGTTGTCTCACCTTTCTGGACCAAACCAATGTATTTCTTAAATGTATTTGATTGAAGTCTCATGATGCTCTAAAATGTAAATGTCTCCCTAAAATGTTCTAAGCTGCACCCCAACCACTTCAGTGAGGGCTGGGTTATAGACCATGGTCACTCATATTTGCCTCAGAATAAATCTCTTTAAATATTTTACAGAGTTTGACTCTTTTCATCAATAACCTAGATGTGGGTTCTACCAGGCTGCTGCTGTTTCTATCCTGTGCTTTTCACAGATACCTTTGATTATCTCATTATATGAAATAAATATAATATGAAAAAGTTTCAGACTTGGTCAAAGACCAAAGACATCTTGATTGCTACAAAAGCAAAGGAACTTAGATGATTCAGCTTATACTGGAGTGAATCATTTAACATCTGTTCGTTTTCATTATTTTCCTTTAACATTCTTGTGAGAACTATTAAGTGACTTAACCCGAATGACCAGCGTGACAGGTTTCTGTTGGTTGCAGACTACTAAAAAAAACAAAAAAATGTTCTTTAATAGCTCCAAGTCATTTATGACATGTAAAAAATTCAAACCAATGTGTAGTAAAAAATTGCTCTGGTGCCAGAAGTTAGAAATGACAGCTAAGAGCATAACATTGGCACTAGTCTGCCAGAAATGAGTCTTGGCTCTATTGTTTACTGGCTATGCAACCTTGGGAAAGTTATCTAACTTCTCTGTGCCTTAGTGTCCTCATATGCTAAAATGAGGATAATAATAGCACTTACCTCATCAGATCATGTGAGGATTAAGTTGATGATCACATATAAAGTGCCTAGCATGCAGTTAAGCTCCCAGTAAATACTACTGTTATAATGCAGAGGATTTCTGAAATGGGGACTTGATCTAGAACTAGTCAATGAATTTCAGTGATTTGTGGGTCTGCTTTGTGAAACACCAGCAAATGGTCTTAACATAGTCATATGAAAATGAAAATCACTTTCTTTTCTCTTAATGGGTTGATCTTTCTTGAGGCCTTAACTGGGTATCCCTATCTGTGCTTAGTTCCTAGCTTCATGATCTTGGACAAGTTAATTCATTTCTTTGAGATTTTTCCAGTTTTTTTTCAAATGTAAAATGGGGATAATAATTCCTACCTCCCACAGTTCTAAAAGAGGTAAAATATGGACCGTGCCTACTGCTATCCCTGCCATAAGAGGCTTCTCCTCCTAACTCCTTCTAATTCCCACCTTAATTTTAGCAAGGACAGATAGCTTAGAATTATATTTTCAGATTTATTTCCCTAAAATGAAATTTATCTTAATTTATTTTTATTTTTCAGTAGGGAGGATGGCTGCTGGTCCCCACCCTGCCCCTCCTATCTTAATTTAATTTTACTATTTAAATCACGCAAAGGATTTTTTTTTAAGAGACAGGGTCTTGCTCTATTGCCCAGGCTGGAATGCAGTGGCATAATCCTAGCTCACTGCAGCTTTAAACTCCTGGGCTCAATTTATCTTCCCACCTCAGTGTCTCAAGTAGTTAGAACTACAGGCACATACACCATGCCCAATGTTATATGCAAATTTTTGATGCTGCAAAAGAAGTAGCACTTGAATATACATTTTCTCTCAGCAAGGCAACTTTACTTTCTGCAGAAAGGGTACACTCGCCAGCAGTTTGCCACGAGAGTACAGAGAACAAGGGAAAGGCAGACATACTTATCCCTTATGGATTGGCCCCTACTGCTGTGCCCTGCCTCCATTGGCTGGAGCTGGGCCTCACAATCTAAACTATACTGACTGGCTAATAAGTCAAAACTTTTCCTAAAAGGGTAAAGGCAATAGAGAACAAAGGAAAAGAGGAAGTCATTTATGAAAGACTTAAAGAAGCAATAACATTTCCAAATAAGGAAGGGGAATTAACTATGGGCTGAGGCCTGCCTGGGCTTGTCCAAACATGTCAGGGCAAATATCTGGGCTACAGCATAATAAAGAAATAAATTTCTTTATTATAACTAACAGCTACTTAGGATTATTAACAAAAGGCTTTAGAGTAAATCAACCTCTGAAGAAGCCATTATTCATCCTTAATAAGCTAAGAAGAAAGCTTTGAAGAGGAACTGCCATTTGCTTTTATTTTCTGTAACTGGCTAACGTTTTTTTTTTCCTTCTGTGGAGATAAAGGTGTTACTATGTTGCCCAGTGAGGTCTCAAACTCCTGGTATTAAGTGATCCTCTCACCTTGGCCTCCCAAAGTGCTGGTGAGACAGCCAAGTGGGAGGGGAGCCCTGGAAAAACTCCAACTAACCTGCGCACTGGGGTGGAGCCTCGGGAAGTGCACGAAGCAGGGAGGAGCCTGGCCCCTTCTCTTCTGGTATGAAACCTGGGATTCTAATGGCCAGGCAGGAAGCGTTTTAGCAGGGACTCTGGCCTAGCAAGAGTCCCTGTTTCCTCCTTTTCTTCCTTTTCACCCAATAAAACTCCATCTTACTTACCATTCAAATGATCTGTGAGACTGAATTTTTGTGTCGGTGGGACAAAGAACGCCATCTTTAGCTTAACTAAAGAAACATCCTGCAACATTTTTGGCTTCCAACATGGGGCGCAAGAAGCAGTGGGTGAAATGGGGACTCAAAACCGCTCACTAAGGCTCCTAAGCCTTTTCATCCTCAAATTCTGAGAGTAGGGGAAATCATGCCCCCCACCTCCCATCGCTCCCCAGCCTTTTCATGGCCTTTTCTTTCCTTTTTCGCGATGGGCCAGTGGGCAGCAGCTCCCCTCCACCCTCCCCTACCTGCCAGGCTGGGACACATGGCCCAAGGTGCCACAGGCAGCTGATTGGCATTTTCTGCCACATGTCCTTGGAGTCTCCTCACTGGGCCAGAAAGACCAGCTCTGACCCACAGCAATTAAACTTCCGTGAAGGAACCACTTGCAAAAGAATAAAAAGTTCTTTTCCAGGCATTTTAAAAAACTTTTTTTCTTTTCTTTTCCCCACCCCATCAGCAGTAACTTTTAAAGTTTTTTTCCTTTTTAGAAGACACTTTACTAAACCAGCCCTCGCCTCCCAACCATCACTGTTTGTATTCTCTGCAAAGTTTTGGTTTTGAAATCAAGCCTTCATCTCGTTTTACATCCTGGGGGCATTGGCTGTAACTGCTTAATAAGGCTTTGTTTAGGAATCCTGCCTTAGGAGAGGAGCTCTCTCTGGTTCCATATCTGCATGTTTGTCTAGCCCTGTCTCTTAAAGAACCCCACCCAGGGACTGGGTTTTCTCCAGCCTGTCTGTGCAGTGCATGGGTGTGTGTGTGTGTGTGTGTGTGTGTGTGTGGTCTGTAAAAAGAGCTCTAATTACGGTGTGTGTGTGCCCGAGTGTGTGTGTTGTCTGTAAAAAGAGCTCTAATTGGCCTAAAGAAAGACAAGCACTCTGATCTAATATTTTCTAAGGGAAGATAAAAGCTGTGGTGCCTTTCAGTTCACGTGACTTTACTCTTTGAGAAATAAAAGCATCCTTAAAGACTATTGGTAAAAAGCAGATATCATTAAAATGTAAATAGGTGGGCTAAATCATACAGGTCAGATGCAAGGGTTGCTAAATGTTTTAAGGTTATAAACTGCTTTTTTGGGTTTTAGAATTATTTGACTTGCGGGCTTCACAGTTGGTAAGGCCTGGGGACATGTGGAACTAACCAGCCCTTAATTAAGAAGGCAAAACTTGACTGCAGTTAGCACAGGATTAGAGCAGCTTACCAGGTGTTAAAAATTCTAGGAATTACCATTATAACATGTAGTTGAGACTACTGAAAATAGACTTACATGCAAGGTAAGAACAGTAAAATGTGTTTTTGCAGTAAAGGGTTATAAGGAGGCATGGAAATGTAAATTTTTGCCTAGGGTTGAAGGATTGTTTTGAGTTAGGTAGGAAAAGCTGAAGGTTCAAACAAGTAGTGGAAGAATTATGGAAATTAATCTTGCAAAAGAGGTTCTCTATGCCACCATATTAACTAAATTCAAAAGGGTTATAAAAGGTTTTTGCTTCTTTAAAATTTCTGAGTCATGATTTTGGCAAAATAGTTTATGTAATGTGGAACTCTCATAATATCAAGTGCTTTAAACATATTTCATAGACTTTCAAAAATCAAACTTAAGTTTCAAAATTGTCTTTCCTGACACCTGGCTTTTCAGATAGTCCAGAGGACCCCTGAGACATCCAGAAAAGAGAGGTAAATAGGATTATTTGACATGTTTAGGTACATGTGTTGTACTGAACCGAGCGTAGAAAGTTAACACCAAGACAAAAGTAGGCCAAATGGCAGGGTCTTTATTGCCGGGGACCATGGAGGACTCACGTCTCTCCAACCCGTGGCCCCGGAGGGAGGGTGTCAATACCTTTTATACCTTTTTCCCGGGTAAGGGTATGTGGTGGGGGTGGGGGTGAGGAGCCTCATACATTCCGAGGGCTAGTGAATTCTGCAAATCACTTTCTGGGCAGAGATGAGGGTGAGGGGCGGGGGTGAGGGTGAAGGGGTTCAAACATTTAGGGGATTCCGTAAATCATCTCCTGGGCAGAGAGGAGAGTGTGGGTCTCTGGACATTCCCAGGGCCAGAGGCCACATTGTGGATATATTGTCACTTTGACTGT